>CM058040.1:52370075-52515467 GCA_030169165.1 Centaurea solstitialis
ATAAATATATGTAACACATAAAAATGTTATGATTTAACACTAATAGACTGAATCGCACGAGTACACAGCAAATCAACTTTAAATTTCTTTGATCCAATAAATGTGATTAAATTAATTTTTGTGCTTAGATCCCATAACTAACGCTTTCTATTTTCTTAAAAAGTTATTTTTAAAATGCTCAAGTAGATTAGATCATTTCCAATTGATGAAATTGCTAAAGATAGCATTAGTATTAAATTTTAGCACTCAATTTTTTTACTATTCACTATAATATAATAACATTAAGAATCTAAATTATAACATTTTATATATTTATTAATTTCTCAATTAACTATAGTATTTTTTGTATATTAATTATTTTAAGTAAATTAGTTAATTTATACTTTTATATCTATTTAAGTTTATAATATTCTATATATATTAATTAAAATGAGTGATCAAATATGTTGAAAGTTGAAAGTAGGAGGAGGGATCAAAACTTTTATTAAATAAAAGTTGATGAAGAACCAAATATGTTATAAAAATAAAAATACATGGAGAAGAAGAGCTAATGAACTAAATTACCCCTTGCTAACACGACTATAATTGAGTGTGTTATTAGGAGGGACTATATTCATTGTAAAAATGAAACCATAGGGATGTTTTTCATTTAAAATTATTTCCAGAAACCTTACACGATAATTTATGTAAACCACAAGGACCAAATTTCCATTCAACTCTTAAAAAACAACTAAAATTAGAAAATGTAGCAAATTTTGTACAAGGTCAAATCTATCACACGCTAGTATTCCCAACGTGATCAAGGTATGTATCGTTGATACATCGATTTTTATGCATATTCAAATGAATTTTTAATATTTCTAACTTTTACGAATCATAACAAATAAAACAATATCTTTAATATAAACGAAATATCTGAATTTGAATTCCATATTTAAAAAAATAAATTGCCAATACCCATTATGAAATCGTAAAAAACATTAAAATGGTAAATAAAAAAAAGTCAACAAGAGTAACTTAATTATATGTTTTTTTTAACCGGCGGAGTTAAAGTTAGCTGTTAGCTTTGTACTTAGAAACGTTAGAGCGGGTCAGGTAACCTTAGCGACCCACAATCGCCTCCATTTCCAACACCATAATTCTCCTAAATTCACCTGAGGAAAAGTCTCTTGCAAGGCTCGAACTTGAGACCTATAAGGGTAAAACTCTTCAAAATTTCCCTTGGTAGCCAACTGAGCTAGCCCAGTTGGTTACTTAATTACATGTTTTGCCCCTGTGGTTAGGTAGTCTTATCACTTTTTTTTTTTTTTTTTTTTTGATAATTTAGAGGATGGGGGCTTTATAGTTGTATTTTACATTGAGCTCACCCCTATCATTACTTCCATTTATTCAAGGGGCATTTTAGTCATATTAGTTATTTGCCTCATTTTTTATTATAAACATATTTTATTATTTTTGGATAAGGTTCATCTAGGCTTTGCCTAAACTACATCCTTGGCAATATAGAACAGAAACTGAAAATTCGGCCGTCTGAGACTAAGCCTGGCCACAAGATGCGCACGAGGGGATTCGAACCTGGGGTGAATGAGATACCATCCACATTCCCCACAGGCCTTAGCGCTACGCCACAAGCCTTGTGGTTAACATATTTTATTATTCTTAAAGTTATATAATCTATGTGTGTGTGCAGGTTGGCATGCATGCACGTATGTAAAATATCGTCTTCAAGAGTGCCACCCCCTTAAGAGAAACTCAAGTGAACTCCTCATTTGCTTCTAGTCATATCCCGATAGCTCCCCCTCACCTACTTCTTTGCTGATAAAGCCCCCAATTGTTGGTTTTTGGTGTCAAATTGGAACTTAATGTTGAATTTTTGATGAGGAAACACCAGGCACGAACGTGATACACAAGGACCATCTCTTCTACCAGTCTCACTAACCATCCTTTCCAGTTTCCACATCCACTAGATCCTTATCAACGACAGTGGAAGTAGAATGATGCTAAAGGATCAAAAATCAAAACTTCATCTCTTCCACTTAATAGTTTTGATTTCTTTAAGGGTTTAGGATGGTGGAGATAGATGAGGTAAGTGAGGAATGGTGGCGGTAGTGTGACGGTTAAAAAGGGAAGGAATGAGTGATTGGTTTTCAATGACGACGCAATGGACATGCTTAGAGTTGCTCCCTATGTGCTTGAGTCTATGTATCATCTATACACAAACACACACACACACACACACATATTATTATATTATTTAAATGGAAAATTAGGTAAATAAATAAGAAAATTAAAATTCCCCTCGTTCAAATGGATTTATCATCAAAACTTAGTCATAAAAAGTCAACTTGTTATGAAGATACAACTAAAATGACACAATAAATTGAAATTTTCAAAGAAGGAAAAATGAGTATTTAAACTACCCAACTACATGGACCAAACATATAAATTACACAAATATTTATTTATAAAACACTAATATGACAATGACAAAAAAGAAATTGTAAATTCTATAAGATTCTTTCAAGTTGCCTTCCAACATCCTAATAATAAGTTGTCATGATATGGATGTGATGAATAAATTAATGGATGACATCATTTTCATTCATATGCAAAAAAAAAAAATAATAATAAAAAGACCATGATGAACAAGTTTGTGGATTGTGGATATAAACCTTAACTTGTGAAAATGGTGGACCTCAACTCCATTCCTTTTTCTAAGGACAAAAGTTCTTTTTTAATGTTAAATTCTAACCATAATTTGTATTGATAATAATTTGCTAAATAAATTGTTTTGTCGAAAATAATAGCTTTTAGTATTTATAATTTGTGAATGATTATGATTTTTCCTTTCTTATTGTCTATAATTTAATATTTTTGCCATTCATTGAGATTAAATCATTAAAGTAGACGTATTTAGTATTTTTTTTTAATTTTTTAGTTTATTAAATATCCCTTCCGGGTTTTTCTTATAAAGTATTTTACCTTTTTCTTAATAAAACTAAATTTTATAAAAAAATTTATGCATAAAAAATCATATTTTTTTCTTTTGTTTATTATAAAATAATTTTAGATTTTTTGTACAATTGTCTTCTTAATGTATTTTTAGTTATTATAGTTTTAGTTTCTTATAAAGTTGATTTTTGTCATTAATATCATTAAAATACAAGCCCTTAGGTGCCTCTACATGAAAGTATTTTATTCTCAATAGAGGCTAAAAGGTTAAATTTTTATAGGGTTTATGACTTATTAGGTTAACTAACTATTCGATTTGTATAAATGCTACTATTAAACTATTTTTTGTACTCAATTGACCATTGAACTCCTTTTTTTTGGTACATATAGTACCATTATGACCGGGTGTAACCCGTAAACCACCGTGAACCACCGATAACCACCACCACCACCACCAAAACACCACCACCACCTTCATCACCACCTTCAAACCATCACCACCAAAACACCACCACCACCTTCACCACCACCTTCAAACCATCACCACCACACCCACCAAAGCTGCCACCACCACCACCACCACTGAAACACCACCACCAAACTACCGCCGTCGCTGCCACACATCTGTAACCACAACCACCAAACACCACTGATCTGCAACGACAGCCACCCTATCACCACCGGTCATCTTCATCATCATCAGCAACGACTGCCACCAAACACCGTCCTATCACGAATCAGATCTGGATAGCCACCAAAAATCGATTTCACCACTGATTTGCCACCGATTTACAACCAAAATCGAATCAAATCGTTTTAGGGTTTGATTTTTGTTCCAGATCTGGATGGTGGTGTGTGGTGGTGATGGTGACGGCAGCAGTGGTTGAGTGGTGGTAGATGTGTAGCGGCGGCGATGGTAGTTTGGTTGTGGTGGCGGCGGCGACCTTCTATGGCTTCCTCTTGCATAGATCTGAAGTGTGGTGGTGGCTGTCTTGGTGGGGGTGGGTGGTGGTAGTGGGTGTGGTGGTGATGGTTTGAAGGTGGTGGTGGTTGTGGTAGTGGTGGCGGGTGGTGGTGGCAGCTTTGGTGGTAGTGGGTGTGGTGGTGATAGTTTGAAGATGGTGGTTGTCTTGGTGGGGGTGGGTGGTGGTAGTGGGTGTGGTGGTGGTGGTGATGGTTTGAAGGTGGTGGTGGCTGTGGTAGTGGTGGCGGGTGGTGGTGACAGCTTTGGTGGTAGTGGGTGTGGTGGTGATAGTTTGAAGATGGTGGTGAAGGTGGTGGTGGTGGTGAAGGTGGTGGTGGTGGTTACCGGTGGTTCACGGTGGTTTACGGGTTATACCCGGTCATAATGGTAGTATATATATAGTCAAAAAGAATTTAATGGTCAATTGAGTACAAAAAATAGTTTAATGGTAACATTTATACAAATCGAATAGTAAGTTACCCTCACAAGTCATAAACCCATTTTTACATGATCAAATGAGTTTTCATATGACCAAACAATTTATTATCTTTTTGGTTTTAATCAAATAAATGTATATAATTTTTTAAATGTTTTTATAATATTTTTAAAATAAAGTTTTCAATTAGGTTTTTCATATGCATTTCTGAAAATGACATTTTTATGTAATTTTTGCATAAAGAACAAAAAAATATAATGTATTAATTTTTTCTATCAAAAGAATATATATTTTATCAAATCAAAAGACTAGAATATCTTATTAATTTTTCTTATAATATTTTATTAAATCAAAAGACTACAATATCAGAAAAGATATTTAAGAAATTTTCAAAGATGAAAACGACAATGAACTCTTATGTATAAAAAGCAAGATATTTTATAAACTAAGGTGTTGTTTGTTTTTTAAGAGGTCTGAAGTCTGAAATCTAATTTCACATCTGATTCATATGAAATTGTGTTGAAGTTTGAAATTTGAATTCATAAGACTGTTTGTTTTTTACATCTGAAGTCTGAAGTCTGAATTTATAAAATTATTTTTAATCTCTTTAGAAATAATATTTTAAAATGAAAAAAAGTGATCTTAATCCCTTTAATGAGATACCAGGAGCCAAAGTTTAGAAATAATACTTTTAAATTGAAAAAGTACTTTTAAAAGCATAAGTTGAGAAATCGAGGTTACTTCTCTCCAAGACTTCCACCCCTTCATTTTCATCCGTCATCTCCGCCGTTCACATCTCGCCGGCATCATTTTTTTCTCATGTGTTTCCTACTCGCTCCTGGTTGTCGACGGTGGGAGGAAGAGGTAAACTCAGATCGGCGGTCGACGGTGGGAGGAGGTAAACCTAGATCGGAAGTCGACGGTGGGAGGAGGAGGCGGTAAACCCAGATCGGAAGTCGACGGTGGGAGGAGGAGGCGGTAAACCCAGATCGGCGGTCGACGGTGGAAGGAGGAGGAGGTAAACCCAGACGTGCCGGTCGACGGTGGCAGCGTGGCAGGAGGAGGGAGTAAACCTAGGACGGCGGTCGGCGGTGGGAGGAGGAGGAAGAAGACAATAGGCGATTTAGAGGTTTTCAGAGGGAAAGCTTCCACGGATTCTTTCAGATGGTTTTTCAGATATTAGAGATATGAAGTCTGAAAAAAATCAAACGCACAGAAAGCTTATACCTCCTACCGAATTAGACTTCTGTGGCTTTTCAGTGCTTTTTTCAAAAAACAAACAGGCCCTAAATGGACAGAATTCAGAGTTTACTTTTAATCAACTTAACTTTATAGGCAAGTTAATTACTTTGCTTGATTTAGTTTATATAAGTGTTATTTTCTAAAAAGAGTGAATTGCAATTTTGGTCCCTGTGGTTTACCAAACCAGCACATATCGTCCCTACAAAAGTTTTATTGTAGAAAAAACTAGGGCTGACAATTTCTGACACGACCCACCAACCCGACACGACACAGAAATAAAAGGGTTTGGGTTGAGCTTTTTGACACGCCAATCCGCCAAACCGTTAACCCGCCAACCCACCAAATTTCAAGGGTTGACCCGCGGGGTTGGTGGGTTGACCTGCGAACCCGTTTATATTTAAATTAATTATTTTATATATATATATATATATATATATATTTTTATTATATAATAAAAGTTAAGTAAAACTAAAAAAATCAAATCCACTCTTTATATTTGTATTTTTGAACAAATTCTAACAAACTCTAAGTTTATTTGTATTTTGAACTTTAAACTTGTTTTATTTTACTTGAAACTTGGTTGTATTTGGTTGCTTTTGAACTTGGTTGTATTTGGATGTTTTTGAAGTTGATTATATTTGGTTGCTTTTAAACTTAATTGTATTGGGACTTCGTTTTTATTTGAATTGTATGAAGTATGAACTTTGACCCGTCAATCCCGTTTATGACCCACCAACCCGTTTATGACCCGTCAACCTATTTATGACCCGCCAACTCGCCACTGACCTGCCAACCCGCCAACCCGTGACACGACCCACGACACGACACGACCCTTCACGGGTAAGGGTTGAAGAACTCGACACGATTAGCTAAATGGGTGGGGTCAGGGTTAAGGTTTCTGACCCTCCAGCCCGCCAACCCGTGACCCGCCAACCCACCAACCCGCGAATTGCCACCCCTAAAAAAACACTATGGTATGCAATTTTGCTTGATTTTGGTCCCTCAAGACTAACACCGTTAAGTGTGTCTGTTAAGTCCTCCCCATGTGCCATGCACATGAGGGCATTTTGGTCTTTTTAGTGAAAAACAAACTATAGGGACAGAAAAACCCAGATAACAATGAACACCATGAAGAACACACTTGATTACTCATCTTCTTGACCCAAAACTCAGATTTCATAATAAACAATACTCATCTTCTTGACCCAAAACCCAGATTTCATAATAAACAATACTCATCTTCTTGACCCAAAACCCAGATTTCATAATAAACGATACTCGCCAAATAATTTGAATCAAAATTAACAACATAAATCAAGCATTCAATCAAACCTAAATCCAATTTCAAGAACACCAAAAACATTTTACAAATTCCAAATACATTTCATTTACAAATCCCAAATCTAAATTTACATTCAAAATCAAACCCAAAATCGTAATAAAAATTCTAAACCCTAAATTGTATCTCTAAACTCAGAAATTCAAATCCCTATACAAATTTATATGAATTCCAATCAAGAAATCAAAATCCTAATCAAACTTGAAAATCTAAAAGCAAACCAGTAATGTACGAGATAGAGGGGCAGAGAAGAAGCAGATCGAGATCGAAGGAAACCCAAATCCGATCCTTGCCTCGTCATTTGAAAGTAGAAGCAGAAAACCCAAACCTGATCGAAACCCTAAACGAAACCCTCATCGGCAATGATTCTGTCAAGAAGATGATCGGTTTTGAGCAGATCTCGAACCCAGATCTAGGGATCTTGACCCCATCTATAAACCGACAACCTTCGATCAATTTCGTGAACCATCTCGAACCCAAATCTCGGAGAATATCGATTTTGTCGAAAGGAAAGAAACACGTCGGAGGGATCGTCGTCGTCGGAGTGGTGGGAGTTTGGACGGTGGCGACGGTGGTGGGTGTTTGGGCGGCGAAGAATGCACTTTTCGGGGATGGGTGGTTTTTTGGTGGAGATGGTGGTTTTATGGTGAAGACGGTGGTGACGAGGATGGACGGTGGTGACGAGGACGGTGGTGACGAGGACAGCGGGTGGTATCATGGGTGGCAGGTGGTGTTGTGCGTTGGTGACGAGGGCGACCGGTGGTAACGTGGGCGGCAGGTGTGCGGTGGTGACGTGGTGGAGGCGGCGAGGTGGGCGGTTGGTGATGGTGTAGGTAGTTGTGGAAGATGGTGGTGGCGGTGCTCTTGGACGATGTTGGTGCTCTCAACCTGTTGTTTAGGTTTTCGTCGGAGACGACGGTGGTGGTGGTCTCGGAGAGTGGCGACGAATGGTGGAGGCGAGCGATGTTGGAGACGGCCGACGTTGTAAGCGACCGGTTGATTAGGGCATGAATTGGGGGAAGGATGAAGATGGTGGGTTAAGTCCTTCTGGTTTAACATTTTTAGGTTTTATATTTATTTATAAATATAAATTAATTAATTTAAGTTTAAAGAAAATTGCAATTTTGGTCCCTTTAGTTTGATTTTTGTTAAAAAGACGAAAATGCCCTCATGTGCAAGGCACATGGGAGGGACTTAACAGACGCAACTAACGGTGTTAGTTTTAAGGGATCAAAACCACACAAAATTGCATACCACGATGGTTTTTATGCAATAAAAATTTTATGGGGACCAAATGTGTTGGTTTTGGTAAACCACAGGGACCAAAATTATTCACTCTTCTAAAAATAATAGTTTTCTATATGCTTCTTTAATTTCAATTTAATAATGATTGTTAATTAAACAAAACAAAGTACTTTTAAGAATCAACCCATCTATTTTATGTCTTTTAACTTGGACTAAATTGCAAAAATCATCCATATACTTTACTCGAACTCCAAATATCACCATTACTTGTGAAGACTTGCACGAAAGTCGTCCCCCAATGTTTTGATTTGTTTTTAGATTCTTTTGAACTCATACCTCTAAAGAATCACTAAGTTATGCGATCATCACTACTAAAACACAAAACTCTTCCAGTCGCATGTTAAGACACAAAATTGTAAAAGTCATACACAACTTTTTAGAGGTCATGACCAGTGTTTTAAAAACCGGTTGAACCGGGAACCGGTGAAAAGACCGATTCAATTGTGACCGGTTTTATGGCGTTTTAAGAACCGGATTGAACCGGACGGTTTAGTGGTTGAACGGGCAGTCGAACAAGTAAGAAACCGGTTGATCCGTTAAAAAAAAAATATTACGTGTAAAACTTGTTATTATTATTATTTTAATGTTTTTTGATTAACGGTAAAATTTATTGTAATGTATATTTTAAATGTTTTTTTAAGTTGTAGATATCAAATTGTTGGTTTTATAATTATATGAATATAAGAAAATGGAAAAACATAAAAAGGCTTGGAACCGGTTGAACCGGCAATTGAACCGGTTGAACCGATCGAACCGTGAACCAGTCATCATACCGGTTCAACTAAAAAACCGGTTTTTAAAACATTGGTCATGACACTAGACCTATAAATATAGGAACCTCATCAATTTTTACAGAAAAAATAGTGTTTTAGTGGTGGGTTGGAGCAACATGACCTCCATATCAATGGTATAGTGTTGGGTCGGAGATATCCTCTTGACTACCACCAAAGTTAAGGAGCTATTTGTTTACCTCTTAATGATTTCATTAAGGGGTTGTTTGTTTACCTCCTTTTATGGGCTGTTTGGTAGCTTAGATGCTCTCTTGTATGTTTTGATTGATTTTTCGGTGTAGATTGGGAAAGTTTTTGGTGGAGGGTCATAGGTGGAAGGAGGGGCGGGTTCGAAAAATACTTGTCTTTCTTTCTGTATAAAGTTACCTCTAGAAGCTAACTGAATAAGCCACTTTCTATATCATTAAGCCACTAGCAAACAACCATGTATAGCTGATCGAATAAGTTGTTAGTCTCGTTAAGCACATTAAGTTGCTAAGAAACAGACCCTTAGTCCATTGCACTTCTTTACACTTTTGCATATTATCTTGCTTCTATCCAAGTCGTTAAGAGTTCAAGAAACCAGTTTTTGTTAAATTATATCTTTTAAGACTACTCTTGCTGGTACACAAGGGTGTACTCCTTGCTTCCAGCTAGGGATTAAATTACCATAATCGGCGGATAAAGGGATGGTTCATCGTAATAGTTGGTGGATAAATTGTTTGTAGAAAGCTCAATTAAATCGGTGACAGATTACTCAGGGTCCTGATTTATTTATTTCTTTCAAAGACGTTGGATTATAATGGACAATTAGACTATGTTTGGCAAACTAGCTCATAAGCTAGCTTATGACTAATAAGGTAGCTGATGACTGATGAGCTAGTTAATGACTGATAAGATAGCTGATGACTGATAAGCTAGCTAATAAATAAGATGTGTTTGAAAAAAACTAGCTGATAAGGTAGCTAATAAATTAGTAATGTAAAAGTAGAATGATATATTTGGAATAAAAATAAATAAAAAGTCTCATGATTACAATAAGTCACCAAAACGCTACTCAAAGTAGTTTTTCAAAAAGCTAACTTAGAAGCTAGCTTATGGTTAATCCAAACATATACTAAGAAGACTTATAAGCTATCTTTTTTCACCAAACAATATTTTAGTCTTTTGTATGTAATCCATAGTAATCACTCTAAGAAATTTCTTTTTAAAAGACTTATCAAGAATGAAGTAAAACAACTCACCGATAGAGTTATAAAAGATGTTAATTGTGGTGAGTTCATGTTTCATGGGTGTCACTAAAAGTAAAATGAAAATTTGAAGGTGAATAATAGTAAGGCATGGCTTTTGACCTTTTGCCTTTAACAACAAACCAAATTAATCTATTAAAAAATAAGACAAAAAAAGTTAATTAAAGAAAAAGAAAAAAATTCAACCAAACCACCAAGTTTGAATTAATATAATATTAATAAAAGTAGATTTTCAACTTTTATGATTTTATGATATCTATACTGGTCTATACTATTATATAAAAGAAATAACTCAATTTGGTAGTTTTTTTATTCAACATAATCGTTTTTCAACATTTACACTTAGTATCCTTGTAATTAATCTTTTAGTTTACTTTTAGTCCTTCACTTTTCAAATTTTCATTTTAAACTTTTATCATATTAACACAAATAATAGTATAAGAAGTAAAATGAATTAAAAAATACATCTCTTTATTACAAATTATATCATTGTATATGTCTCGTCAATATCTTCGAAATGAGCCCAATATTAAATATTTTTTCATTTAATTATAGTGTTAAATATCACAAATATATATGAAATAATTAGTTGTATGTTCCTCACATACTCATTTTTCATTTTAAACCCATATAAATTAAATTTATTGATATATTGTTACACTCAAAGTTATATTATTTTTAAGCTTAGAAGTTACAATTAATATCCTTATAATTAGTTATTTAGTTTACTACTAATCTCTTACTTTTTCATTTAAACATTTATCATATTAAGATAAATAATCACATGTGAACTAAAATATGTTAAAATATACATTTCTTCTTTTACAAATTAAATCATTGTATTTGTAATCGTCTCGCAATAAATATTTAACTTTAAAGTTCAAAGCTCAACAAAATATTCAACTTTAAAGTTGAACGTGTTCTATTTTGTGTTCGAGATAGACTAGATTTATATACTATCCAATTTGTGTTATAAAATGATACATGTTGAAAAATTAACATCGAGAGAAAGAAATAGAACAAAAGGTAAAACATGATTGTCGCCTCAGGTTTCAATGTCGAGATTATTCGTGCCGCATCGCGCGCGGGCACACATCTAGTACTATATAAAAGAAATAACTCTAAAATACTGTTAATTTGTTCAACAATAACTGTTTTTAACAGTATTGCTTTCAATGCCTACTGCATCATACCCTCTCCACTCCAGCATAACGTTCTCCCGTCCTCTCTCCCCACGTCCCTGAAACCGCGAACAATCAGCAGATATCATAATGTTCCTGGAATCTTCAATGAATTTCTTAGGATTTTTAGTTCTGAATCGATTTTTAGATTTTGGGTATTGTTTCAAATATTAATCGATTTCTTCACAATTAGGTAGTGGATTTTGGGTTTCGGTTTGATTTTGATTTTGATCTGATTGATTTGCCCTGTTAGTGTTTGGTTCCTATTTGCTTCTCTCAAACAAACGTTGTTTGATTTTGTTTTCAGGTACAAGATTTTTTCTTCTTGGTCCTCTCTGACTCATTTGCTTCCCATACACAAGAAGCTTGGAAGTGTTTCAAATCGATGTCATCGCTATTACCACCAAGTAAGCTGCTTCTTAAACCATTTGGGTTTTGCTACTTCGATTCGGACTTCCAAGGTGACGTCTTCTTACCTGCACAGAAGGCCACTCCATATTCAAATTAATGGGATGATGAAATCTAATAAGCCTATCTCTGATTGAAATCACCCCCAAACCCTAAAATTTCAAATCCATGGATGATGCGGCTATTCAAAAATCATCTACATAAAAAGAATGATAACTCTTCTAAAAGATTCGCAACACTGTATTCATAGATATGTTATCGGCCTCAACTACTGACTCAGGTAATCACTAATAAAGTCAATAACAGCTTACTTCCCGCAATTTCAATGTATTTTGATGTATCAAATTGATTTTTGTACCTTCTGATGAAATTTGAAATCAATTTGATGAGCAGTGATCGAATTTTTGGGCGGGCTGTGTGTTCTTGCTCAAGAGGTACCGAGAAAAAATCGCACAAGTTAAACATTACGGTAATCAGATAGTCCTATTTTGGCTGATTTATTTTGGTGAATGTGATGTTTTGATGATCAGTGGTTTGGTAGAAAAGTAGCATTTTGAATAAGTTACTTCTATTTTGATTGATATAGTAGAAATGTAGTCTTTTAAAATTTGCACATTATGGTAACAATTTGGGTTCAATTTGACTAATGATGTTTTGGTGAATACGAGGTTTTGATTATCGGTGATTTGGTAGAAAAGTAGCGTTTTGGATATGAACATTACGGTAGTAAGTGCATCCATTTTGACTGATATCATTTTGGTGAGCAGTGATATAGTACAGAAGCAGTCTTTTGAATTTCAACATTATGGTAATATAAGTTAGTTCTATTTTGACTGATATCTAGCATGATGTTTTGATGATCAATGATTTTTTTTGCCTGGATGTTTGATTAGTGTGTCTTTCATAGATGGATGGATGGATGGATGGTTTAATTTAATTGTGCAGATTGTAAGTTTATAGGCAAAACATTATATCATACTACCTCCAAACCATTAGTCGCTTTAAAAGTTGTTTGTGTGATGTACCATGAGAAACATTCCCATTTGTGAAAGTTCCAAAGTTGAATCAATGCATTCATCAATTGGAAATATTACAAAAGTATTGAGTTGGTGCTATATATTCTGTAACATCCAATTCGTCCGTGGTTCGATATTGTCCGCTTTGGAGACACAGGGCCCTAACCAGTCACCCCTACTCCCTCACGGTTTTGCTTTGGAGTTGCCCAGTCCAGGTCACAACCCAAAACGCGTCTCACCAGGTGAGGTATCAACACACCTTATAAGGAGTGCTTCTTTCCCCTCACCAGCCGATGTGGGACGAGTTGTTACACTCTCCCCCCCCCTTTCGGACACAACGTCCCCGTTGTGCACATCGGCCCGGTCCTAGCTCTGATACCAAGTTGTAACATCCAATTTTCAAAAACGGGATTTTTAAAGATTTTAAATAAAAACAATTTAATAAATAAATTTATTACGAAGTAAATACGTTTTCACGGCCAACCGGCTCAATAAATGTCAACTAAAAATAAGTAACTAAAAATCCCATTTATTTCTTAAGATAAAACCCAAAACATAAGATGTCAAGGTGTCACCGGAACCGTCCTCCACCGAAAAAATCAAGCTGGGGCCTTGCCCTTATCCACCTGAGCCAGATCCTGGAAAAAAAGTAAACAACGAAAGGGTAAGCGAAAACGCTTAGTGAGCTAGCACTATACCTATTTCACACTGCCACGTGGGCACATATCACAACCGGCGCCATCACAATCACACATACCAATCACCTCATATCCACATCTTAACGGTTTCCCGCTCTTCGTACCGCCCCGCAGTCCAGCCTTAGTGGTTGCCCACTCTTCGAGTCGTCCCACGACCCGGCCTTAGCGATTACTCGCTCTTCGGATCGTCCCACGACCCGGCCTCAGTGGTTACCTACTCTTCGGATCGTCCCACGACCCGGCCTCAGTGGTTACCCACTCTTCGGATCGTCCCACGACCCGGCCTCAGTGGTTAACCACTCTTCGGATCGTCCCACGACCCGGCCTCATCATACACATCAACATATATACATATATATGCAAGCTATAACACAACGCACGTAAAACCCACTCACAAAAATAAAAGTGACTCAACCAAATAATAAGTCATTCTCATGAGAATATAAATTTCCACTTGCTTAGGACACGGATCTGCCCCCACATCTCATCAAGGGCATGTGGTTCCCTTCACACACAATCATGCATACATACACACGAAACAATATAAAACAAGTACAGTGTAACTCACCTGGACCGCAAAGATATCAAAAGCACGCAACTCGCATGGTCCCTCAAACCGACATCCTGTTTTTGTAAAAATTTACAACTAAAGTTAGTGTTGGGTTTTTATGGGTATCCTCGGATCAAATTGACTCGAGGTTTAACACAGATCTAACGAACCTTACTGGTTTGATAAATCTCATAGGTTTAACAATCAAACTGATAAAACCCATATGATCAAAAACACACTGATTTGATCCTATCAAGCGGAAGCGATAAAGCAAAAACCCTTAAACACTTATTGATCTTTAATCGTTTCTAGTTCAATTAATTCTAACAGTTTTAGATCAGTTTCCTGGATTGCTCGAGAATTAGTCCACCAGTGATCGACCAACGAATGTTTCTCTAGTAGAACTGAAATCCGAAAGCTGAAAAACCAAAACTGGAATTCGACTGGAAGGAGGGCGGTGGCGGCGCCGATTTGGGAGAGAGAGAGAGGGAGAGAGGAAACTGGAAACTGATTCTTAGATGGTTGAAAGCTTAGCTTTTTCCTTAACCCATAAGTCTTATTTATATGGAGGAAAAATACAGTTTGAATAGAATCCAGTTTCCATATTGTAATTATCTCAAATCTTTTCCTCTTTTAATTACTGGAAAAGAATTTGCATATGATAATTATATATATATATTTATCTAATATATATATTATTAATTAACTATTATATATTTATTTTATCTAATAAATATATAATATACCTAATTAATTAATAACCCTCTAACTTTGGTAATTCTGACTGAAAATACCCAATTGATTTATAATTCACTATTATAAATCCTAACTCCCATTTCCGGGTTTCATTTAACTTATTCGATTTATAGGTCCTCACAGGTGTGACCCTCAAGTGTCTTGCAACATTGGATGTGTAATCACTTGGTTTGTCAATTTTGCACATAATCCCTAACAGACTCCCACTTGTGCAAGTTGGCAATACCGCCTTTTGATTACACTGACCTAAGGAGGCCCCTAGACAGGCACTTAGGCTGACCAGGTTACAAGAACTCTTATACCCAGACTGGTGATATAAACATTCCGTTAAGGAAATCGTATCTATGAAACTACTGGTCATTGATTGGGTATATCTTGGCTTTTCCCTTTGCATCGCGATATTTCATCTGTGAGTATGAGCTTGGAAAGTGTCAACTCTAAATACTCAAGATTCTGTTTTCTTGACTATCCGACTTTTACTGATAGGTAAACGACAAAGAACTAATCAGTTCGTTTGGGCATGGCCATGCACTTCATCAGTATACTTAGTCAGTCAAGATGGGCCCAGAAATATCTCTCTTCAGAGAAGAGGTGCAAATCCCATCTTGCATATCTGCCTTTAACACCACGGCTTCCGCTGAATCTAGTTACGCCCTTTATAGCCACCTTGTTACGGTGTAGCGGTTGAGTGCACTAAGTATTCAGTGGTCCTCATGATACTAAATCAGATACCTCAGGTAATAGGGACAACCACTGTGAGACTTACTTATGACTGATTCCAAGAAGTAATCTCAACTGCGGATCACGTCCAATATTTGCTACTCTATCAAATATTTGTGCCACTTTTAGTCTACAACACTTGTAGCTGTTATTCAGCAACTGATCATAACTACCTAAAAGTTCACAATGACTTTAACACCTTATCATGTTCCCACAATGATAAGTTGTCACGGACAGGTTTTGAATGAAAACTGGAAACTAGTTTCATTCCTGGATATATTAAAACATGCAAAATTGTAAAAGTGATAAAGAAAACAATTTTGTATAGTCCATATTACACGCTGTAATAATAACAAGATTGAATGTCTTTTCTTTAATAACTTTCATCATATCCATTTAACATTTGTTAAATACTGGTCTAAAATGAAGTATCACCTATCTTCAGTTTAAACCCTTTGATTAAAGTTTACCATTTTAATCAAAGTGATAACCAAATAATACAAGTCTGTTTATACGATCTACTTGTATCTGCTAATTATTGTTTTGCAAACACCTCTTAAAACAATAACTAGACTTTTATCATATTCCATGAACTCGGAGACCTGGACTAACTTCCAGTTCCTGAATATGTAAAACTACAACTTTCCTTAGTTGCTGTGTAGATGAATGATTTCTACCTGAAATCAGGTTCCATTTGCAATGCTGGCAAATCTACTGGAATTCTATATTTAATCCAACACTTTTATTATTGATTTTAAAGTCAATTATGACTTTACTTTGTTTCAAGGGTCTTGAAACTTTTATCCTTTTGACTAGAAAGGTAAATTATATCTTATAAATTCTTATCCTATCTGGATTATGAATTCCGAGATATATCGAATCAATAATTGTATCTTTTATTCTTTATCTTAGACTAGATAGAGAATAAATTGGGCTCCCACTTACTTATATAAAAACTAACTATTACTCAAAATTTACCATTGACTTAGTCAAAACTTTGATTTGTCAATTCTATTTTAAGTAATAAACTTTGAGAATTTCTTTTATAAAACTTAACTGGATTCGATTAAATCCTAATTCCAAAACTTGGAATCTTTCTAGTTTTACAAGTACTGTTATTAACGCCATCTGAGTTAATATCCTAAATTCTCCTTTTAAAACATTTGAATAATAAAACTTGATAAAACTTGATTAGTTAATTCTGAGAATTTCTTTTATAAAACTTAACTGGATTTGATTAAATCCTAATTCCAGAACTTGGAATCTTTCTAGTTTTATAAATGCTGTTATTAACGCCATCTGAGTTAATATCTTAAATTCTCCTTTTAAAATAAAATTCGATCACAAAACTATTATTCATAAATGTTTTATTCTCAAAACATATTCCTATAGAATTTCGTGTGTTTTGATAGTTTTTATACAAATTACTTCAATTTAATAGATTTTTGAAGTAACTATAACAGGCAACAACTAGGATCATACGGATTAAAGCACAATCAGATATGTTGTTCCCTAAAAACAATGAAATGCAATTGAAATGGATGGAAATCCTATGAGAATGAGATGAAATCAATGAAAGATTTGATAAAACACAACAATGGAGAACTTTGCCCAATTTAGTATAATTTTGATTCCTACATAAAACCCTAAACATCCTTTTCCTTTTATAGGAGAAAGGAAGTTACAAAAGCTGTCAACAATGGCCCCCGAGGTTCCATACCTCAAACAGGGGTTTAAACAAAATAAGATTGTTTACGAAACAAGGAAACTAAACTAGAAAGCATTTAAAAGATAGTTGATTCTGACTCTTCTCAACACTTGGGTTCTACAATCTCCCCCTTTGAGAAGCAGTCAGAATGGTGGAGGTAACTCCAGAGCAGGCTCCCACTTGGACATCTGCAGATACTCTTCCCACTCGCCTATGATCCGTGCTCTCATCTGCATCGCAGCCTCAGCTCGTCTGTACATCATCCGCTCCTTTAGCTTCTTCTCGATCAACCTCATTGCTTCCAGCAGCTTTCCTTTGCCATCTATGATTCTCCGACTCGGAACCTGATCCGCCAGCAGTCTGCTCTGCATGCCGTTATAGACATAGAGGAGGGTCCCGTCGCAGAACCTGGAGAGCTCTCCAAACCTCATGAACCTGCGCTCCTTCTTCTTCTGAGTGATGTACAGGACTCCGTGCTCAGGTATCCTGGTTGGCATGTAAGGCGTGTAGGCATCGATACCAGGAACGAGCAGGTTTGGTCTCAGCAGGTTGACCTTCGGCTGGCGGCTTTCTATGGCAAGCTGGTAGTCCGTCACTCTCGCGAGAGAGATTGCATGACGGACATATTTCTTCAGTATCTCTGTGCCATCTCTGTAGTGCTCTGGTCGGAGGATCGGGCCTTGGAGGTACTTGATGATCGTGAGAAGGTCTTCTAGATGCACCCGATCTAAGTCAGCTTCTGTGAAGGTCCAGTTCTGCAGTTCACCTCGAGGGACACCGGTGCCGTACATGCGGACATCAAACTCCAGGAACAACTGATGGCCATGTTTGTAGGGGCGCATAGCAGTTACCTTGGTAAAGCGACGTCTGATCCTCTGGCGTCCATGAGTGGCCCAGTTGCACATTCGCTGATGCACGTACGCAGTCCTTCGTCTCTTGTTGCTGATGTGAGAGATCCCGAAGTAGACTTTTCGGGACCAGGCGTGCAGCTTTTCTTGCTGATAGATGCGGGTGAACGTTTCTTCTAGGAACGGACGGAAGATGATGGAGTGGTTCCAGTTGAGCTGGATGACAGTAGGAGCATCGGTTTCTGGATCGGTAGAGTGAACTGTCCGTGGGGCTTCTGGAGTTGGGAACTTGAGCGCTGAGAGGAGGTTGGCGTAGTCAGGATCCTTGACGAGGTCATCTCCCTTGTGATAGACCCTTAGACTCTGAGCGAGCGACCGCAAGATCTTCCGGGCTGCTTCCGGAATCTGGAACTCTGAAGGATCAGTCGGTGCTGCTTCTGGGAGAACGGGATCAATCTGGGCCGTGTCCGTCATCTGAGGAAACTGAACTTTCTCCCCTTCCGGAATCCTCTCGTATCTCCAACTCCCCATGTCCGGAATGTCTTCTGAATCGGAGTTGACATAGGGAGCTTCGGCGGCATCTAAGTCTGTGGGGGCGCTCGAGGGAGCGGCTGAGGAACCTGGAGCTGGAGCTGATGAACCGGAGCCGGAACCAGGTTGGAGGTCGGTGCGAAGCCGTTTTGCAGCTTGTACCTCCCCCTCATGAGGACCTGGTGCGGAGTCATCAGGGTCATCATGCCTCCTCTTCGAAGGCTGAGCCTGGGACCGACACACGGCCTCCAGTTCTCTTATCCGTTGTTGTAGCAGCTCGATCTGGGCAGCTTGCTCTCGGACTTGGGCGGACAGGCGGTCATTCTGAGTGGTGTAGGAAGTGACCATCATCAAGTGCTCCACCTCAGTGACGTAGCCTGGGATCGGTGGAAGGTCGCCCGAAGTCGGAGGAGCGAGCCTGAGGACGTCTTCAGATGGCCTAGGAATGGGAGCTTCAGTAGATGGAGCAGCCTCAGAATGCTTGCCCTTGATCCTCCTCTTGAGCTCATATAGCTCCGCATCCCGGTCTTCTTGAAGCTTGCGCGACGCCTCAAGATCGGCTTGTCTCTTCCTTTCCGTCTCGGCCAAGGCTTTCTCGAGTGCCTCGACCCGCGCGTCCCGAGCCTGATTGGCTTGCTCCACAGCTAATAACCTGCTTTGGACGACTTTAAGGATGTCGTCCGAATCCGTCGGACCTATAAGTCCCGGTGTTGCAGGGGCGGTTTTAGGGATTCCGCCCGAATCCGTCAGGCTCAAAAGCCCCGGTGTTGCGTGAGCATCTTTATAGACTTTGCTCGAGTCTGTCGGACCCAGTCCCGGAAAAACTAAACCCGGTGCCACTTGGGCTCCAGTTGACGAGTAGAGTCCTAAAGAGGTACTCTCTCGGCCCGATGTCACCGCTGGTATAATGCTGACGGTGTCGGGGCTTCCGGTGGATCCTCGAAGGGCGTCCAATGACGCACCAACTCTCCCCGTTCCGGCCTCGCCACTTGGGCGGGCAGATGAAGCATCCACGAGTGTCCTAGTCAAATGAACAACCCTGAAGGTGTCTATGAGTGGCTCTAGGACTACTGGTGCTCTGAAAGACGTCGAGAGGTGGGGCAGAGCCTCTCTCATTTCAACACCGGCAGACTCCGATTGAGTGGCCGGTGGAAGTTGAGCTAATTCCCCGTGAGAATGTGAAACGACCATCTGTTGAGAGATGGCCGAGTGGCTGGTTTGGGTGTGCAAATGCGCTGGTTGGCTGCCAGCGTCTTGACCCGACGTCACTAGGTGACCGGTCTGAATGAGGGTTGCCTCTGTGGGGGTTGGACTCTGGGTTGAAGGGATGTCCAAATCTAACCTATGCGGCTCTTCTTCTACATCCGCCTCTTCTAACTGAGCCCAAGGCTCGCTCAACTGGACCTCTACGTCTGCGGTCTCTTTTTCTCTGCTCTCTCTCTCCTTTTCTCCCCTCTCTCTCTCTTCTTCCTCTTCGCTGTCTTCTCGACCCCAGCCGGTAGCAACTTCGGCCTCACCTTCTTCCTCCTGACCGACAGTTCGGTCATCCGACGCCAGATCCGCAATAAGAGTGGGATCAGCAGAAATCCGGTCGTCGTTGAAGGAGGAGGTGGCTTCATCTAAATCTATCACCTGGGCCTTCCCGCCCTTTGGTGGATCTGATGGTTGAAACTCGGAGTCGGATCCGTAGTCAACTTGTTCTGACTCTGATGCCTCGTCATCGGGCTCACGACGGTCCGTAGGAGTGTGCTCGGAAGAGTCGTGACCGTCGGAGTTGTCGCCAGAAGGATCGCCAGATGGTTCTGCTGCCTGAGTGGTGACGGTCGCCGAGTGAGGTGGTGGAGGAACATGTGCTTGTTCTTGTGGGGAAGCTTCCACGTCCTCCCCAGTAGTTTGTTGCGGCGGCGTCGGCGATCGGCGTTCTTCCGATGACGAGTGGATAGGTGACTGCTGAAGGGTGCCCATATACTGCTTAACCCTGAAGTGACTCGTGTACTCGCGCAAGCGGACGGCATCAGTAGACTCCTCTACAACTGTAGGAGTGCGAGCACGAGTGGCACGGTTCTGAATCATGGTTTGATATGCACCGGCTCTGGAGGTGTGCGGTGTGGCAGACGTACCGACTATTCTACCCGCTCCTCCCCTTACGTCGACTCTCATCACTCCCGAGCCAGAAGCTCCCCCACTGGAGCTCTGGCCCGCCGTACCTGAGGTACGGCTTCTAGTAAGGACGGGTTGCACATCTTGGGCAGGGCTCCCCGGTTCTGAGGAGTCCGTAGATGTGTCTTCTAAACCTACGGAAATTCGGTACATCCTAACGCTCATAGACCTACGGTCTGCCAAGTTCAGCACGTTGTCCGGTATGGGCATCTCTACCTGTCCTGACTTCAGATTCTTCTTGTTGGCTCGTCCAATCTGCTGGCTTTCAAAGCGGAGATGGTTTGCTCTGCGTCGGACAGCTCAGTTCTGGTTCATGTGATCTCGAATGACCAGACTGAAGAAGCGCATCCAAGGTATGGATGTGTGCTTTGTGCGTCCTGGTCCAGCTCTGACATCACCGATGATGTCCGCCCAGATTTGCTGAGCAAAGTCGATCCGCCTTCCGTAGGCGACCGCATGAAAGATATGCCAGAACTGGGTGGATGCCTTGTCCACGCCATGGGTTTTTGAGGAGATCGTCCGGTTGAGTATGTTGAAGAATGAGTACCAGATTGGGGGCAGCATTCCCTGAGAGATCTGGGAGATTCCTCTCGGCCTGTTGTTCTCAGTGTAGTGGACTCCGACAGCGAGCACTTCGCTGAACAGTTCAGATCCCGACACGAGAGGATCAAATGGTGCCTCCGAAGTAGCAGCTGGCAGACGAAGGATTCTGCGAAGATCCTCCATAGTGAGGACCAGATCAGTCTGGTCCACTCGGCCGACGATGGTTTGAACTCCGTCCCGGTTCTCAACACGGGAAGTGTGCCAGAACTGCTGCATATAAATCATCGGGACATCAGCAGTGGCTTGCATCGCGTATGCAAGGGGGTGAGCTCGGAGAATCTCGAGAACAACGTCATCTTGGACTGTGAAGTTCGCCAAGTCAACGAACTGGTTGTTCTGGTGGATCTCAACGATGTCTGCCGGGTTGATCAGTGCGAGATCAGCAGCGTTGGCGACTGGTGAAGTGGGAGCAATCGGTTGTTGATCAGCCATTTCTGTAATACCTCAAGTGTTAGAAATATTATAACGTGAAAAGACTATACCCTCGACTAAGCGCGAGTCGGAAAAACTCGAAAACCCAATAATGAGTTTTTCGTGTTTTCCGAGTCGGAAAACGAGCAAAGTACATGAGGGGAGTTTTCCGATTCGGAAAAGAGTATTTTCCGAGTCGGATAACTCAACACTTGGTAAAATAGCATTTTGATAAAACAGACAAGTTTTCCGATTCGGAAAAGGGTATTTTCCGAGTCGGGAAACTCCCACACTTAGAGAGAAAACATGTAGGTTTTCCGAGTCGGAAAACATGGTTTTCCGATTCGGAAAATGTCAACACTTAGAAATTTTGGCAAAACTTGGTCTCTCGAACGAGTCAGAAAACCTTGGAAACCCATAAGGGTAGTTCCACGTTTTCCGAGTCGGAAAAGAAGCATTTGAAAACCGAGACCAAGTCCGATTCGGAAAACCACGTTTTCCGAATCGGAAAACATACAAGAATACTTATCGTTTTCCGATGCGGAAAACTTGAATGTTCAAGTTTTCCGATTCGGAAAACTTGAATGTTCAAGTTTTCCGAGTCGGAAAACCGAGACCGTTCGAGTTCTCCACATAGAAACCGCTCAAAAACCGTCGATCTAAGGCCCTAAACTATCAACATTCATCCTAAATCAATTTATAACAACATTATAAGCAACAAAGGATCGTTTTAACGTCCCGAAATCCCATTCCAAGAAGTTTGGGTTTCGGGTAAGTTTTAAAACTTTTAGGCTTCGATCCAGGTATTAAAACACATGATTTAGATGTTAAAACTATATAAGGGTTGATCGTTTACTTACCAGGAATCCGAATATGTAAAGATATCGACGATCGGAGCAACAACGAGCGAAAACCGTAATCGAGCGCGAAGTGGGTTCGGGTGAGAATTCAGAGAGAAAAAGATGAAAATTTGAATTTTGTGAAAAGTAATTCTTGAAAACCGGTATTTATATTTTTACCGAATTACACTGTGTTTGGGTCAAAAACACTGTGTTTGGCTCTCCTTTTGGTTCTCTTAACCCGACTTTCACCATTTGGCAAAAACCACCCCTGGACTTGAAGTTTGAGAAAGCTTACAAACAAGTCCTTGAACTTGTATTTTTAGAAAATTTTCAAAACAGACCCTGGACTACAAGTTTCACAAGATTTGCAAAACGAGTCCCTGAACTTTAAGAAGCAGAAAGTGGCAAAGTTAGCCCCCGAACTTGTAAGTTCAAGACATGTACTCTACCGCCCCCTGAACTTTCAAGTTCACAAAAAGTTACAAGTTCAGCCCTCGACTTCCGAGAAAAGAGACTTACCTGGTTCGTCTCACTGGGTTTAGAGCGAGTCCTGGTCTGAAGTAACCAGAAGTCGTTGTGAGGGTCCACACCTACAAAATAGAATATAAATATGGTATCCAAAGTGATGTGGATCCGAGAACGTTAGTGAGCACACCAAACAGTATATACAGGACTTAGTACTCCCCCTCGATTCATGCAACATCTATAGAATTCCTACAGACTCCCCCTACACATATGCATATATAAAATAAGAACTCCCGACTCCCCCTAGACCTCAGGCAGGGAGGTCTAGCATTCCCAACTTGCTTAGGAGGAAAAAGTGACGCTTCTCGTCAAACGGCTTGGTGAACAAATCAGCAAGCTGATAGTCACTCTCAACAAAGTATAGTTCAATATTACCTTTCTCGACGTGATCTTTGATGAAATGATATCGAATGTCGATATGCTTCGTCCGAGAATGTTGAACCGGATTTGCCGTGATCTGTATTGCACTTTTGGAGTCGCAGTAGATGGGAATTCGATGCATGGTGTATCCAAAGTCAGCTAGTTGGGTTTTCATCCACAGAACTTGCGAGCAGCAGCAGGCGGCGGCTACATATTCTGCCTCCGCGGTGGATAAAGAGACGCACGTCTGCTTCCGGGATGACCAACTGACTAACTTGTCTCCGAGAAATTGACAAGCACCAGAAGTGCTTTTCCTGTTAAGCTTGCAACCTGCATGGTCTGAGTCTGTATATGCAATTAGTTCAAAGCCAGAATCCTTTGGGTACCAAAGGCCAAAATCCGGTGTGCCCTTCAGATACCTAAGGATTCTCTTGACTGCAGACAGATGTGATTCCCGTGGGTCACACTGAAAACGAGCGCAGACACCTGTGGAAAAGACGATATCTGGTCTACTAGAAGTGAGATATAAAAGGGAACCAATGATTGCCCGATAAGTTTTCTGGTCAACCGGTTTACCAGAAGTATCAGCAGAGAGTTGAAAATTTTTGGGCATTGGTGTGGCCGCGGAGTTTGAGCCACCGAAATCAAATCGTTTTAAAAGATCTTGAACATATTTGGCTTGATTTATAAAGATGCCATCAGGGCGTTGTCGAACTTGAAGTCCTAAAAAGAACGTCAACTCGCCCATCATGCTCATTTTGAATTGGGATTTCATGGTGTTCTCAAACTCTTGGCACATCTCAGGCTTTGTAGACGCAAAGATAATGTCATCCACGTATATCTGAACAATAATTAAATCGTTACCTGACTTCTTGAGAAACAAAGTGGGATCAATAGTACCTTTCTTGTAGCCTACTCCGATTAAGTAGTCAGTGAGAGTTTCATACCATGCCCTCGGAGCTTGCTTGAGACCATACAGCGCCTTGTCCAAAACATAGACGTGATTTGGGAATCGAGAATCGACGAACCCTTCCGGTTGCTCAACGTACACTTCTTCTTGAAGGACTCCATTCAGGAAGGCACACTTGACGTCCATCTGATAGACTGTCATATTTTTGTGTGCAGCATACGCAAGGAAGATTCGGATTGCTTCGATACGGGCTACGGGCGCGTACGTCTCATCATAGTCGATACCCTCTTGTTGGCGATAACCCTTGGCGACCAGGAGAGCTTTGTTCCGGATGATGAGATTATTCTCGTCGGTTTTGTTCCGGAGTATCCACTTGAGGCCAATGATTGTCTTTCCCCATGGTCGTTCTACCAAGCGCCAAACCTTGTTTCTCTCGAATTCGGCTAGCTCATCTTGCATGGCGATCACCCAGTCGGGATCGGTGAGAGCTTGCCAAACATCAGATGGTTCAAAATCGCTCAAGAATCCACCGAAAAGGATTAGATTTTCAGTGTGCTTTGCAGATCGGGTGTTTACAGGTTGTGAAGGACTCCCGATGATCTGGGAGGGGGGATGATCTTTTGTCCACCTGCGAGTGTGAGGGTGAGTGACATAAGTCTGTCGGTTGTTGGTGGCGTCATTCTCATCTTGCACAGCAAAGACCTCTTCTAGGTTCCCACTTGATGTGCCTTCAGCCTGGTTAACCCGTGGTGCAGCCTCTATCCGGGGCTCTCTAACTACCTGAGCATATGATCGTTGGGCCGTGCTCGGGGAAGGTAGTGGAGCTTCTTCTGGAATTGGAGAAAGAACAGGGTGAGGAGTCTGTTCTTGATCAGATGCCGGTGAAGCTGCGGATGAAACTTCAGATGGAGGAGCCGCGGACTCAGGGGTTATGGAGTGAGTTGAAGTGCTGGAGGAGGGCTCCGAGACGAAGGCATCAGAAGTCACTGTGGTTGTGGTTGAACCTGTTGGAGCGGGAACTACGATTGGACTTGTTAGAGTGTGCAGATCGTATTCCGCGAGATCTAAAAAGTCCAAAGCAGAAAAGTTAGATGACGGATCTGTGCTCGGTGGTGAAGGGAACAATTCAGGGAAAGATGCAGACACACTACTGGAACTAGCATTCAGATAGGTTTCAGATTCAGAGAAGTCAACATTTGAGCTTTCCAGGATAGTTCGGGTCCGTTTGTTGAAAACCCGGTAAGCCTTAGAGTTATGTGAGTATCCGATGAAGATAGACTCATCAGACTTAGGGTCAAACTTACCCAAATTATCCCGGTCATTAAGAACATAGCACTTACAACCAAAAACTCTAAAGAAGTCAATGTTTGGCTTACGCTGTTCGACCATCTCGTAAGCGGTTTTACCAGTCCGCCTTACGATCAGAGTTCGGTTTTGCGTGTAGCATGCTGTGGAGACGGCTTCAGCCCAAAACTGTTGAGGAACTCCAGAGTGAGCCAACATGGATCTTGCTGCTTCGACTAACGTCCGGTTCTTCCTTTCTACGACCCCATTCTGTTGAGGTGTGCGAACTGCCGAGAAGTTGTGAGTGATCCCCACTTCTTCGAGAAAGGATTGCAACTTTGCGTTGCGGAACTCTGTACCGTTGTCGCTACGTAGTTTCCTTACCCGACGACCCAAGAGAACTTGTGTGCGTTTGATGAAGGCTATGATTCGTTCAGCAGCTTCTGATTTGTCTCGAAGAAATTCAATCCAAGTGAACCTAGAGAATTCATCTACGAGAACCAGCATATACTTCTTTCTGGCGAGACTTTCTACTCTCATAGGTCCACAAAGATCCATGTGTATTAGGTCGAGGGGACTTTGACAATTCGTGTCCATTCTTGGAGGATGAGAGCTTCTGGTCATCTTTCCTTGTTCGCACGCTGGACAGAGAGTGTCCTTGGAAAGGCGAAGCTCAGGTAGTCCCCTGACCAATCCCTTAGAAACCAGTTTGTTCATATCTTTGAAGTTCTGATGGCATAGTCTGCGGTGCCATAACCAACTGTCCCCTTTTGATGCTTTTGAGAGCAGACAGATCGCATTCTTCGGGTTAGCTTCAAACTGGGGGTGAGTTTGAGGGATTGAACGGAAGACGGTTGTGTAGAGATTGCCATTTCGCCTGGCGGAGAGAATAGCATTGTTGTCTTCATCGTTCACGTCACTTCCGTACTGAAAGGTCTTCACCCAGTATCCGTTATCACAGAACTGGCTGGAGCTAAACATGTTGTACCCCAATCCCTCCACATAACGTACACCCTTGATGATGTACTTTCCATTGGTGATTTTTCCCGACCCTAATATCGGCAACGGCGTTCTGTCGGCAGTCTTTATGTATCCCTCGAACTTCTCAACGTAGTCGAAGATGAAGGACCGCTGCCCAGTCATGTGTGTGTGAGCCCCCGAGTCAAAGTACCACACATGACTGATCTGCAAAACAATCAGGCTTGTTTAGGGACCCATTGCCAAATGGGTTCCTTAGGGTCGGAAATAATTGAATTGGTCGATGCAGTCTCCTTTTCGGATTTCTCCTTAGGCTTAGGGGACTGCACTGACGAGGAAGGTTTCCCCTTTCCTCTTTTTCTCCCTCTTCTCTTTCGAGATTTGATTTTAGGCACATCAGCATTAAAGGAATCATAAACACCATAGCGCAGAAAATTGTCAAACATAAAGCACATGTCATTACGCAAAGAGTCAAAAGCATGAGTTAAATGTCGATTACGTTTTACAGACATGTTTGAATTAATTCCTACACTAGGTGGAGCGTAGCCAAGACCCGCACGGTTAGGACTACGCTGCTTAGGAAAAGCTTGAAAAGAGTTGGGTCTTCCTCGGTGATCCTTCCTCGGTGGCTTCACTTCCCGTCCACCATCCTTCTTCCTCCCATCTGCATTAAGAGCATGGTGTGAGTTAGATGACGGTTTAATAGGAGAAGAGTTGCCACCCTTTCCAGAAGATGTTTTTGAGAATTTGGGTTTTGTGGAAGAGAAAGGTTGCTTTGGTTTTAACTGAGAGGTCTCACCCACTTCAAAGCTGCTTGAATTAAGGTCAAGACTTTTAATGGGTTTAGCTGAGTTACGAGCATCGTTAGACTTTGAATGCCTTTTCTGGAGTCCTTTAGGTGCGTGAGGCTTAACTAACTTTCCCTTGTCAGTACCAACACATTTTTCACCCTTAGGGTTACTGTTCTCAGAAATAGGAGCTCGTGACTCAACAGACTTCTTAGGTTTTACAAAAACAGATTTTGGCCCTTTTGGAATAAAGCCTGAAGGATCATCACCTTCATCTAAGAACACCTTTAGATCGTATTCAACGTTAGGATCATGGATAGTCTTTGGTTCGGTTATCCTATGGTGTGAGTTGAAGGGTTCATCATCATCTGACAGCAAGGTGTAATAATCCTCTGGATCAATAACAGATTTGGTTTGGGAGTCGACTATCGGATGGTTTAGGAGTGGAGTAGTCCTATCATTAACTGAGTCTGAAAGGTTTTCAAAGTACATGACTTTTCTTTTCAAAATGGAATTTGACACACGTTGGTTGGTTAAGGCCACACGATAGTTGATCTTTTCATCATGATCAAGTTCTCTTGTAATTTCTGAGTGAATATTTAGGAGAACATATCGTGCCTTAAGATCCGCAACCTTGAGTTGAAAATCAGTAAAGGTTGAGGCTGCGGTCTCACATTCTGAAGACATTCTAATTCTCTCGGCATTTGCCTCGATCAAGTCTTTCTTCAAAGTGTGAACCAAGTTGTCTTTTTCAGAAATCAGCACTTTCAGATTCAGTATCTGATGTTGACATGCGTCCAGATCCATGGCTTTTAGTCTAAGTCCAAACATTTCCTTCTCTAGTTCAACTAGGTCGGGACCCTTAGTTGCGGAAACATCCTCTGGTGGGATAACTAGGGTCTCCTCTGAAAAGTCCATCTGCCTAGTGTCATAACTAGTGTTAAGGTCTGAGTAGTTGATGGGAGGCATAGCTACCCTAGGGGTTCTTGCCTTGATGCCTTCCCATGTGGACTTAGTGTTGGTTGGATCACTGGCTGGGACAAATATGGGTTTGTTGGGAGCAGGGCTAGTGGGTGGACTGCTAGAAGTGCTGTTCGTTGGACTGATGGTCGTGGTTATGGTCTCACCATTTATAACTTCGGTATATGTGACAGTCTGCCTAACGAATTCCTCGGTCACATGTCCTCCTACTAGGGCAGGTTTGGGTTTGGAGGCGGCCATGTCCTCAAAATTGTACAGATTAGAAGGTGCCTTTTCTAAAACATGGTTTTCAGACAGTCCAAGTCCGGGTCTGGCTTTATAGAAAGGATTTTTGTTGGCATGCTGCGTAAGAATGCTCAGGGTCTGCTCAGATTGTCCTCTCTTAAAGTTGTTATCTTCAAGCTCTTGAATTTTGGAAAACAGTCTAGTTCTTTCTTCTGAAAGCAACTGAAATTTTAGTTGGAGCTCACCATGGTCACTGTTAAGTTCCTCATGGGTTTTCTGAAGACAACTGAGTTTGTTGGACAAATTGGACTCTCTGATGCTAGACTCAAGAGTCTCACGATTGTACACTATAGTCAAGTCCTCAAGAGAACTTTTGTATATGGCACTGTCGATTCTAAATTTCGTGACGAGAGATCGTTCCGATTGGAGACATCTCTCAAGTTCACAAATTCTAGATTCTAACATTGTCACATCATCAGTTAAGTCAGGAATAGTGGATACCTCAGAAGCGTCGAGGTCTCGATATGTGCTGGGGCCAACAGCTTCAGGTCCTTCAAAGTCAGCCATCAAACACGGACCCCTTACAAGATGATCTTCCTCGTCTGAGCTTTCCTCCTCACACACCCAGTTTTCCTCATCGACTAGCAGAGCGACTCCCTTCTCTTTCTTCCTCATCAATGCTGCCTTCTTCTCAAAGTATGCAGCATCCTTGTATCTGACAGGGCAGTTGTTCGCATAGTGACCCAGCTTGCCACATTTGAAGCATGATGTAGTGGCACTAGCGGTCTTTTGAGGAGCTGGGGTAGGAGCACCACTATTCACCGGAGCTGGAGGAGCATTCAACCTTTGATCACCAATCTCAACAGGACCTTGATGATGTCCTTCTCTCGGAGCTTGCCTAGAAGAACCACTCTGATGGTTGCCATCTGGATAGTTCCTTTCTTGATCTTGTCCATAACCCCGGCCACCTTGACTACCTTCAAATCTTCCATATCTTCCATCTTGGCCACCTTCGTATCCGCTGCCATATCCTTGACGATCAATGTATCCTGATTCAGGAGAGTAGTTTCTCTGGTTTTGGCGATAGTTGATATGAGAGACTTGTCCTCTCCAATCTCCCTGATCTCTAGGACCTCCCTGATAGTCCAGGTAGGTGTTATCTCTGTAGCTTCCCCTTGCTTCCCTATACTGGCCTTGATCACCACGGTATCTTCCTGGATGCTGATTCAGATATCTGTCCCCTTGCTGGTGTCCTCCTCTTCCTTGATTCCCAAACTGAACTCGTTCCTGCTGGTAGTGTCCACCTCGGCCTTGCCCCATCCTTCCTCCACTGGGATATCCAGATCCCCTGGGTCTGCTGTATCCACGTTTGGAATTCAGCTTCTGTACGCTGTTAGAGATGAGGGCAAGAGACTCATTCACATGGAAGAGTTCATCATCAGAGATTGAGATGATCAGCGGATCATCTGGATATTGATGGCCTGGACCATAGTTTGAGTTGAACTCTTGGTAGTTTGAACCATAGTTCCCGTTGAACTCCTGGTTGTAGTTCTCCTGATAGTGCTGAGGTGGTGAGTGGTTGAATTGCTGAGGAGATGAGTTGCTGTACTGTTGATGCTGGAAGGGAGCTGAGTTTGATCCTCCACATGGAACTGCCGCGAGTGCCAGAGGATCAACAGCATTTTTGAACTTGCCGCCAGTGATGAATTCCTCATGCTGAACCATCATGCTAAAAAGGTCATGTAGACCCATAATCCCTAGATTTCGGCTCAGCTGTAAGTTGATCGCCAGATTCTGCCATGCCGATGTCAGGTTCTTCAGGAACTTAACATTCACCTCGTACTTTGACTTTTCTATCCCGAGTCTTCGTAGATCATTCACGAAGGCGTTCAGTCTTTGATAAGACTCGGTGAGGGATTCGGTTTCCCTGGCTTTGAAGCCTTCGTAAGCGTTTAAGGCACTTTCCTTTTGACTCTCGAGGGCGGTGTCACCTCCCTGCATCTGTTGCTCTATTTCTAACCAAACGTCTCGTGCGTTTGTCAGACTATCCACTCTTGCATACATATCATTGGGAAGAGCCATGATCAGAAGGGTCAGTGCACGCTTATCAACGAGGTGCCGGGCTCTTTGTTCTGGATTGAACATCTCAACTGGCTTTTCGACGACATATGACGGAAGTTCAGGACACGTATCTGTTTTGGGAACAGCAGCAACCGTGACAGTTGGTCGGATTGGGCCTTCGCGGATTGACTTCATGAGATTACCGTCGAGCATGTCTAGGAAGTGTATCATCCGGCGCTTCCATTGCTGGTACTCGCCCATCACCAGTACAGGAGGGCGAGTTTCGGAACCAATCCCCAGGATTTCCTTCGACATTTCTGAGAAAATAAAGAGACCTCCTTGTAAGATTCACTTGGCTTGAACACAGAAAGGTTTTGAAAACGCTGATGTTTCGAGCGCCTCGGGACACAGAAAGCTTGGAAGAAGTAAAAGATTTTTGAAAGCAAGCTTAGTGTCGTATTTGAGAAACGAAACGGGGAGAGTTTCGGCTCAAAGAGGCGAAATCCGACTTGGAAACAGATGTTTTCCGATTCGGATTTGGCTCAAACAACAGGATTCGGAAAAGCAGCTTTTCCGACTCGGAAAATGAACTTTTCCGATTCGGAAAAGGTGGGTGCGGAAAAGGGACTCTGAAAAGAGAGAAGTTTCTCAAGAGCAAGACCCCGAGTCAGAGACTCGTTTTCCGATTCGGAAAACAGATGTTTTCCGATTCGGAAAAGGAGAGTTCTCCGATTCGGAGAATGAGCAATTTCCGACTCGGAAAATTTGAGCTGATATTTCAGCTCTCGTTTTCCGATTCGGAAAACCTGCACAGAAAGCTCGAAAAATTTCTCAAAAACACTTAAAAACCTCTTAAAAATCAGTGTTTAGACCCCCAAAATGTAGGAAAATGCTTAGAAAACTATGGGGAATCACTTAACACTTATTTTAAGCCCTTTTAAAACACCTTTTGGATTGAAAATCCAAAAGTTTTGAAAAACTCAAAACTTGAAAAACCTTTAAAAACCTTTTAAAAACAAACCAAAAGCCAAGGATTCAACAAGATTGGCTCTGATACCAATTGTTGTCCCCTAAAAACAATGAAATGCAATTGAAATGGATGGAAATCCTATGAGAATGAGATGAAATCAATGAAAGATTTGATAAAACACAACAATGGAGAACTTTGCCCAATTTAGTATAATTTTGATTCCTACATAAAACCCTAAACATCCTTTTCCTTTTATAGGAGAAAGGAAGTTACAAAAGCTGTCAACAATGGCCCCCGAGGTTCCATACCTCAAACAGGGGTTTAAACAAAATAAGATTGTTTACGAAACAAGGAAACTAAACTAGAAAGCATTTAAAAGATAGTTGATTCTGACTCTTCTCAACACTTGGGTTCTACAAGATATTTCAATGTCAAGACAATAACTTTTGAAAATAAAAATTATAAATCAAAAATATAATCACCCCAAAAATTGTTTAAAACATAAATCCAAAATTAACTGTTTTAAAACATAAATCCAAACTGTCTTGACTTATATCGAAATTAACTTGTACTTAAGATCCTCAGCAACTTCTGGGCACTTCACTTCTGACCTCCTGCAATAGTCATTTGCTCTAGGTATCAGTATACTTGTAAACCAACAAGTAAGAAGTGACAAATTAAAGCAATCATAAATTTCTGAGGCTTACACACCTGCTTCATGACGCTTAGGGCAGTTTTGCCTCCAGTGACCGACCTCATTGCATATGAAGCAGCGGTTCTCGGTCCTAGCTTTATTTGGCTTAACCTTCTTGCCCTTGCCCTTGCCCTTGCCTTTGCCTTTCTTGGGTGCACTCTGGATGGCCTGGAGTGGTCCCTTTCCTTTGCTGGTGCTAGCATGCCCATTTTTCTTTTTCACCCCTCCGTCTTTCACCATCAGGATGTCCTTGGTCTTGCCTTTGGTCCCCATATTCAATTCAGCTGTCTTAAGCATGGAGTGCAATTCTGCTATTGTTTTCTCCATGTTGTTCATGTTGTAATTGACCACAAATGGCTTGTAGTCTTCTGACAGTGAATTGAGTATAGTATTCGTTGCCAGCTGCAACGGAACTGGATGACCAAGCCTTTCCAGATGATCCAAGTGCCATTTCATTTTCATGACATGGTCACTTACTGATGTCCCTTTTATCATCTTGCACTCGTTAAATGCTTTGGTGGCATCATAACGTTCTGTACGAGCCTGGGTCTGGAACATGTCCCTTAGCTGGCGGATCATGTCATAAGCATTTGTATTTATGAGCCCTGCTTGCAGATCTGGGCTCATTGTTGCAAGCATGAGACAGGCGACATCAAGGAGATCATCCGAGTGCTTCTTGTGGGCATTTCTGGCAGCAGCCGGAGCATTTGCCGGAGGTGCCTCCCCAAGAGGCTCTTCAAGGACATACCATTTCCTTTCATGTCTGAGTACAATCATCAGATTGCGCTCCCAGTCAAGGAAATTAGAGCCGGTCAACTTATCCTTCTCTAGGATAGAACGGAGGGAAAGATTGTTAGTGCTGGTAACAGTGCTTGCCATCTACACAAATTAAAACTTTTGGTCTTAGCAACTGTAAATAGATTAATTTCCAATAAATATCAATAAACCCTTAAATGATCAATTTATTGGACTAGGATCCTTATTTCATACGTCCTGATGTGCGTAATGTTCTTGCTCCACCAGGCCCGTATTTATTTCGGTAGGTAAGGACTTTTACCAATCATATCTAGCTGACATGACTCCCAGATCTTTTCGGAACCACGGTAACTGTACATGTTTCGGTTCCTCTAAGTGCATTTTGGCCCGGTACCTCCCGGTGAACTTAACAGTACCAAAATAGATCTCACCATTTTGGGGACCTGATCACTATACTCTGGCCGGTACCACCCGGAGATAATTCGCAGAGTTATGTAACCCCTCCAGCTTCAGTTTGAACACAGACGTTGAATGTGTGATCACTTACAACACCTATGTACTTTACGCCGAAGGTGCCCCTAGATGGGTTGCACTACTGATCTATGATTTTCGGGGTTTTGAAAAACTTTATTTCCAGGATTTTTATCAAAATATAATTTTGAAAAATTGATTGTTATAAAGGCTACTGATGTTATAGACTAACTGTTTCAAACATACATGTTATTTTAAAACTAACTGTCTTAAAATTACTTGCTAATTAAAACTAACTGTTTTTAATAGCACACCTAGTTGATTAAAACTAACTGTTTTTGTCAACTTGCCTTTTATATAAAACAATCATCTATAGGTTTTAACATAAAATCTACCGTTTTGAAAAACTGGTAATACAAAAACCTATACACTTTTGTGATATAGCCTAGTTTTAAAATAAGTTTTCTATTTAAAACTACTAACATGCAAGATATAAATAATCAATCAACCATGCAATTAAACAACAATTAATCACATAATAGCTAATTATAGTTTTTGCCAACGTTTGTTTCCTAGGGACCAATAATGACTTATTTTAAAACTTCAAAACTTGCGTAGCTCCCACTGGCCTCGTCATTGAAAGAATAAAATATTTATCCTAAGGTCATTATTACATAAGGGGTTGTAAATGGCACGCAGGCCTCCCCGTAAATATGTCAAGGGTCTAGGTTGGCAAAACACTATAATATATATATATATGTACTCAAACTGAGATGTATATATAGAACTCAAGCAATCATGCAATTATATATATGCAATATAATAAAAGCAATATAGTAAAAACGAGTAATAAACCTGGATCCGTTAAAATTATCTTGTCTCAAATATCGCTAAACTTGGTTTTATAACTGATTCGAAAAACAAACTGTTTTATGAACCAAAATACTTTAGACTGAAGAATGGTTTTTACTTAAAACTGAGATTTATAAACAATAAATCCTATTTTACAAAACTAAAACCATTTTATCTAAAAATCAATCCTTTTACCCAAAAATTATATCAAATAGGTTTTATCGATCCAATCTTTAAAATACCGGCCTTTGAGTTTAAATAGTAAAACACAATATTGGGCCTATCTGAAAAACGGGTGGAAAAATTTAATTTTATAAAACTGTTCATCAAACCGGAAAAAACAATCCAACTGGTTAGAACAAATTTTATTAGATAAAAATTAAACAGAAAAATAATTTTGGATAAGAAAACTTAAAACCGAACGATCCCTTTTGGGCCATAATTTGGTCCAAAGAACTGGGCCTTGGGCTCGTTATCATTTTGGCCCAACTATACGAAAAACCCTAATCGCCGTGTATCGTTTCATGTCTCGCAAACAATCACTACCAATTGATTGACGATGGCAACAACGGCCGTCATCGTCTTTTGGTTGTTTGAAATCCGTCGATTGCTACTACCACAAGCGGTGGTGTGGCTCTCAATTGATTGCCGCCGCTATCCGGCTGTCAACAACCACAATCGCCACCACCACCACGAACGGTGGTGTGATGGTTTGTTTCGGAGAATGACGATAGCAGCGGTATCCACCACCACCATCGCCGCCTCCACAGCTATTTCAAAACGTCACCACCACCGTCGCCATCTCCAGCTTAGGTGGTTTTAAGACCGCCGCTACCACCACGCTGGTGGTTTGGCTAGGTGGTCGTGGAATCGCTGCCATTACCACGTCCACCGTTTTCGGCCTTCTTGGTCGAATGAACAGCCGTCGGCCACCATCATTCGCTGCAATCACCACCGTGTGGTGTGGTCTGGTGGTTTGGAGTGACAGCCGACGCCGCCACCACTCTGGTGGTTTGGCTGGGCGTTCGCCACCGCTTGGTGCGGCCATTCGGCAGCTAGCGGTGGTCGGCTTATTACTGCCACTATTGATCGCCACCACCCGCCACTGCTTTCATGGTTATCACCATCCGCTACAACCACCGTGCTGTGGTGCGGCCTGGTGGTTCTGGAGTAACAGCCGCCGCCGCCACCACTAGCTGTGGTGCGGCCGGCGTTTGGTTTATCCGGCGATGGCTACATCTAATACTGCCACCACGATCAATCACAGCCGCCACCACGAACGGTGGTGTGGCCATGATCTGGTTCGGCCTACGGCCACCACCGTTCTGGTGATGTGGCCTGGTGGTTCTCGAGCGGCAGCCGGAGCTGCTACCATACATCGTGGTGTGGTCCGGTGATCGACTACGGCTGTCAGCCGCAACCACCACGCTGGTGGTGCGGCGGTGGTGAGACAACCGCAGCCACCACCAATCTGGTGGTGGTTTCTCCGAGTTTTTCGTTTGATAATGTTCTAACGTGATAGACAAAATTATAAACCATATAATAAATTTCAGATTTTTAAACTTGTTATACAAGAAACAATAATTATAACGGATCACAAAAACTGATAAAAACTAAAACGATTGTAACCAATGGCTCTGATACCACTGTTGGGTTTTTATGGGTATCCTCGGATCAAACTGACTCGAGGTTTAACACAGATCTAACGAACCTTACTGGTTTGATAAATCTCATAGGTTTAACAATCAAACTGATAAAACCCATACGATCAAAAACACACTGATTTGATCCTATCAAGCGGAAGCGATAAAGCAAAAACCCTTAAACACTTATTGATCTTTAATCGTTTCTAGTTCAATTAATTCTAACAGTTTTAGATCAGTTACCTGGATTGCTCGAGAATTAGTCCATCAGTGATCGACCAACGAATGTTCCTCTAGTAGAACTGAAATCCGAAAGCTGAAAAACCAAAACTGGAATTCGACTGGAAGGAGGGCGGTGGCGGCGCCGATTTGGGAGAGAGAGAGAGGAAACTGGAAACTGATTCTTAGATGGTTGAAAGCTTAGCTTTTTCCTTAACCCATAAGTCTTATTTATATGGAGGAAAAATACAGTTTGAATAGAATCCAGTTTCCATATTGTAATTATCTCAAATCTTTTCCTCTTTTAATTACTGGAAAAGAATTTGCATATGATAATTATATATATATTTATTTAATATATATATTATTAATTAACTATTATATATTTATTTTATCTAATAAATATATAATATACCTAATTAATTAATAACCCTCTAACTTTGGTAATTCTGACTGAAAATACCCAATTGATTTATAATTCACTATTATAAATCCTAACTCCCATTTCCGGGTTTCATTTAACTTATTCGATTTATAGGTCCTCACAGGTGTGACCCTCAAGTGTCTTGCAACATTGGATGTGTAATCACTTGGTTTGTCAATTTTACACATAATCCCTAACAGTTAGGACCTTGAAACAGCCCTAAAAGTTTCCTAAATAAGTTCCTAAGAAGTCCCATAAGCTACCTCGACCAAACGGTTTAAAACGGACTCAACACGGAAGTCGCGGGTTGCGACTACCAACGAGGGTTTTTACCTACAACTCCAATTTCGACCGAAACCATCGAACTCATGTTCATACAACATCCCATAACGATTATACACAATCACATGACATTAATTACACCAAAACACTAATCAATTACACCCAAATCCGTGTTCATGCAATTACCTCCCAAAACTTAACCCTAACTCTCATACTTGACCCAAATCATGATGACTACACCATCCAACGATTAAAGATGGGTTTAGAATTCATACCTTAAGATCTATTAACAAACTACACTTGATTCTCCGTCATTTGCCTTCGAGAATCGCTTACACACACCGCTTAAATCCCCAAATTACCGAATTCACTTCCTTGGAAAATCAGCCAACTTTGACTGGTTGCTGCTCCTTACTGGAGCCTCCGATGCTCGACCCCTCCGGTCAGATTGAAGAACAATGAGTCGTGAAGCCGCTGTCCAAATTTCACGACGATCCGACGGTTAACGAAGGAGAACGAGTCGATCTCCCACGACTGCGCAATCCTGACGGGAATTTCGAAGGGTTCCGACTCTGATCTCTCTCTCCTTCTCAGCTGATGCCTCTCGGTTTCTCTCTCTCTCTCTCTCTCTCTCTCTCTCTCTTTCGTTCTCTCCAAGAAATCAATGTGAATAACGAGGTAAAGAGAGGTGATTAAGGTTTATATACTAATCGGGTCGGACTTTTCTTTTACCCTAAGTCTAACTAAATTAAGCCCACCACTAATCCTAACCCAATTATTTTTCCTAGTTAGTAACAGTTATAAACTACTAATTAAATTAAATAAATACGGAATTGGGATGTTACAACTCTCCCCCACTTACACGGATTTCGTCCCCGAAATCAATCTGAAAACAATTCTGGATACTACTCCCGCATTTCAGCTTCTGGCTCCTAAATCCACTCGGAACCCTTACGATGCTGCCATTCCACCTTCAGACTGGTCGAACACGACTCTACATATCGGCCACATCGCGCTTCATTTCCGACCACCAGTAATCGGTCTTTCGATCCCTATACATCTATGTAACAACACAATACCCAACCAAAAAGTGATGCATCGCAATGCCCATCATCTCCTTGACGCCCCCGGGAGGCATCAAAATCAACGTCTCACACAACTTCGCTGCAAATCTCGAATGCCGATTGTTGTTCTGCACCCCAAACACCTAATCCCGACAGTCCCTACTTGACCCTTGAAGCCTACGGGTGTAACCACCAGTGTAGGAAACATAAGCGTCAAGTAAGACTAGTCTGGATCACAACTCGACCTCCACAAATCCCCTGTACCTAACTTCCTCCAACTTCAAATACTCTAACATCAACAACTTCGTATGAACGAGCATCCGTTCCACACTTTCCTATAATAACATTCTAAAAACTAACACCATTCTATCAAGCGTCTGCCTATAGACCCGGTTCATCAAACCACCAATGTAGCTGGGCAGCTGCGAGGCCGGAAAGCCTCACTAAGAACTCACATCCCGCATCTGACTCTGAACGCTGCCTTGTGGATGTCCCTCCTTCACCTCAGCTGGTGCTAACTCGACAAGAACCAAACTCGAAACCATGCAGCTTCCGAAAGATGCTCAACAAGTCACCATTTTTAGGTAAGGGATACCTACTCCTGGCGATAACCCGAGTGAGTTTTTGCTAACCACTACCCACGCGATGACTCATGTTCTTCTTCTCCACGACCCTCAGATGGCGAACCCCGAAACTAGCTACTTAACGGGTAACCTTTCTCCCCTGAAGGCTTAAGCAGCCCACTAGTTCTTAGATCTCAAGTGATGCTAAACGACTGGGGTCCCCGCAACTGATGCTAATCCGAGCATCAAGTCGAACCTAATCTCAACATGTCTACCGGTCAGAATCCCGATAGATCTCCCGAAAGCACGCCCGAAGGTTCACTGACTACCGATACTTCCTCTCGACTGATTGGTTAAGGCGTAAGCTAAATAACCCGCGCAATCACGCGACAGGTACCGTCTCCTCATCGCAACCGAACAGAACGCCATCTTGGTTTGCTCTCTTTCGCCGTACACGACCAACTATCCCTCCCCCACTTGGGCCTTGGGTACGAACCAACTGGCCTCCTAGATCTTCTCGGTTATAAACTCTATAAATGACAAACACTGCTCTCTAAGCAGCCACCTAGAATAACCTCGAGTTGAGGATGCTAACCCATCCAAACGCGGCTCCAAGCTCCTCTTATCCTTATCTATTCTTCCAAGAAGAAATTAACAACTACCTTCAAAACCCATATTGGCGTAGGGAGCGTCCTCCGCTCCTGGTATTTAACACGTAGACAATCACCAGACCTTCTTTCTCTTAGGCAGGGCATTTGGGAATGCTTCGACGTCAACGTAGCTGCGTCTTTGGTCCCGCCTCTGCTGCAGACCTTGGCCTCCAGATTCCTAACCGCTAGATCTGTCTCGATCTTCAAGTCTATCATCCGACAACATCTCTCTCCAACTAAAATGTCTAACCTACCGACAACTACTGGAGTGTCTCTCCAACCTTAACATAAACATCTATCCTTGAGTCAGGGCTTACTGTCTCTAGGTAAGACCCCCTCCCTCTATTGACCACCAAAAACTATATCCAACAAGATATTCACCTAGAACCATGCCCTACGACATGCACTAACGTATTCTCAACCGTACTACTCTAGGATCATAGTCAACCGACTGAGTGTTCTAACGAGCCCACTGCTCTCCACACTGACTTTACAGGTCTACATTTTTAACTAACCTATAGCGCAATCCGACTCAAAACCAACTCTTTAGGCTAAACTCAACCCATAGTGAACCCAAATCACGCAACCAACCATATCCAAAACCTCAGGATGCCTCAACATCCTGTCAAGAATCGAATCCGAACGAAAACTATGACTCGGCTTTTAGAAATCGGGACGTACGATTTTTTTAGCATTTAGAGATCGAACACTTTAACATGTTTACAATAGGCTTTAGAAAAACATACCTAAATGAAAGTTTTAGATCAGCGTCTTAGGATTCCAACGAATCAAGAATGGACTGAATCGGGCTTAAAACGAGTCTTGTGCGAATTTTTAAAAATGGTTGCGCTATTTTCGTCTAAAACAGGAGCTGTTTCGGAAAACTCAAATTTTGGACACTTTAGCCTAAAAATTACAGGTCGTTCGTGTGACAGTAAATCGTAGTAGACGTCTTAGGGTTTTTTAAAACATATCGTATGTATAAATCCGATAAACGAGCGATTAGTTATGATTTTTACAAGCAACACAAAATTTTCAGAAAAATTTCCAGCAACTTATAACTATAAAATCATGTTTCTATATGTAAATTCGAAAGAAGACGTCCAACCAAACGAACAACTGAATTAATAGAAACACTCAATAACCTTGATCAACAAAGCACATTAAGCACGAACGAATAGATCGAATGACACGAATGAAAACATAGGGATCCCTAACACGTATCAAATAAACGCAATGAAAATTTAGCAACTCTCACCAGTTGAGTGCTCCTAAAGTCACCCTTCTAAACGTTTAACAAATTAATTTAGGAACAGTACTACTTGAGGTCATTCCACTATCCACATCTAGAGTTTCCTACTACACTCTCCTTTAATCATAGCTAAAGCTCACGCGGTACTTAACAATAGTCATTAGTGAACATGCAATCCTAACGACTAGATCACGCCCCCACACATATAAGTGTATAACACATATGTTTAAACCTCAAACAATCATTCTCATGAGTATCATAAGCAACAAATAACCTCATCAAATTGTATTTACAGCTCAAGCATTCATCGGTCCCCTAACTATCGTCAATCAAATTGAGATTCCCAAGACTTAATCAAATTCAAATCTACACCGGTGTTTATAGTAGTACTATTATTTGGGCCCGTACTGCTATAACCAACCGAAAATCGATAACCGGCTTGAGATCACTAGACAACAATCAAACAAGAACATGCCCAGTAACCCCTTACCGACTTCTCGAGGTGTTTACATTTGAGTTTGATACCATCCTAAATCAATCTCAATCCTATCGACTAAGTAGGTAGTCCACAAACATAAATTACCAACATACCCCAAGAAGGGTTGCCAAAAATCACAATTCAAACGTTAACACATAATCACTTTGATGGCACAAAATAAACAAATACAGATAGTGCTACTCACCCCCATCTTGAAGTTCCGTTGACAGTTCCGACCCTTGACCATTTTCTTTTTCCCAAAATCTCCTAGTTTAAGTCCAACCACACACACACCCGCAAGCGTGTGTGCTGATTCTCTTAAACCTAGGCTCTGATACCAAGTTGTAACATCCAATTCGACCGTGGTTCGATATTGTCCGCTTTGGAGACACAGGGCCCTAACCGGTCACCCCTACTCCCTCACGGTTTTGCTTTGGAGTTGCCCAGTCCAGGTCACAACCCAAAACGCGTCTCACCAGGTGAGGTATCAACACACCTTATAAGGAGTGCTTCGTTCCCCTCACCAGCCGATGTGGGACGAGTTGTTACATATTCTTTCAATTTGCAGTACTTCAAAGTTCAAATACACGTTGAATAGAATAATCCTTTTATGTTACACAACTACAATAAAACGTTAAGCATGATGAGAAGTGATAAGAAAGCATATAATTGGAGTTGTAATATTGACTTTAATTTGTGTTGCTTTCATTTGTTATCATGATTAATATTTTGGCTATCAAGTGAACATGGCATTTGGCTGTTCTTTCTTGAAGTGGACCGTTGTTTTTATCGTTATTTATTAGTTTATTTGCTTTTTCAAGTTGTTTTTTCAATCATCTTATTGAAACGTTGAACTGCTCAACAACTTAGGAATTTGTTTGATTTTGGTATGTGTTTTTCTTCCATTGCAGGTGAGGTTGTAGCAGGGTTAGTAGCATGCATGGCGAAGGCCTTTCTTGTGTTTGTATTCAAAAGAGATATGACTTTGCACCCTATTCAGGTCTGTCTTTATTCTTTAACCAAATAATATGATTTTAAGATGAAGTTTTTTTCTGTTAAGATTCTTATCCTGACTAACACCTTTTGTTGTCTTTCCATTGGTTTTTTTTAATGTCTTATTGTTTACAAAGTTTGATTCGGGTAGGTAATTAGATTCGTTAACAATCTTTTTTTAATCTGCTTTCATCCTTTCAGTATAAATACACACATATCAGGTGTATTTTTTAGTAGGAAATGGCTGCATATTTTTATTCTTGCATTGAAATTAATATAATATCCTCAAATATGGTACAAATGTTTTAGACTGAACAATGTTGGTGTCCATTTTGTTTGGTAAAATGAGTCTTATAATTTGATTTTTCTTTATAAAAGACATGGACACATTATGGGGTCAGAATTTTGATATGGATTTGATTGGAATCTGTCACCAACAACATTATGTTTACAGAAGTAGCAGTGAAGTTTAATACGATTACCGATTTTAGAGGTTGTTTACTTAATGCTTAACCCGGTAAGTACTTACCGGGTGAATTCACCTTACGGGGGGAACAAGACAAGGACTAGAATCTTACCGGTAAGAGCGAGGGCATGAACCGAGAGTCTTACTTGGTAAGAGGGAGAGCATGAACCGAAAGTCTTACCCGGTAAGTGAGATTGACGAATCTTACCCGGTGTATGCTTACCGGGTAAATTGTTGCATAAGATACCGTTTTGCGAGACTAAATTATTGTCCAATATGGTATATAATATTGTTCAAGTTTATCGACAAGTGCTTACCGGGTAAGTATTTAAGTAAATGTCCCCTACCTAAATATGTGAATTTAGGATTGAGGATAAAATAAGAATCAAATTATAGGATTGTAGGTTGATGCAATGCTTCACAAGCGAAATGGTTATCGTTACATGGTTAAGTTAGGTTGTTTGATTTAATCAAACTTATTTCTATTATGCCTTAACAATGCTATAAGTTGCAGTATTTATCCACTTTTCTAATGCTGCTAGAACTTGGAAGTTACCAACAATAGAGCCAATTGACAAGGATGCCAGCCCTTCTGGCCCAAATTGTTCGTCCTCTGCAATCCTTCTTTACCATGAAAACTATAAGATTTGTTGCTGCTTTGGTGTCTATCAGATTAAGATTCGAGAAGAGTATTACACATTTGGATTATGTGCACCTTTATGAAAATATAAAATACAAATTTTAACCTTTCACCTTCAAATGAGCTCCTCGGTGATTATAATATTTGTTGTTGCAGTCCAATCTTGGAAAGCATGAACTTTGTTGCATTGCATTTTGCAAAACACGCAAATTGTCTGACCTCGTGTTGAGCTATATGTATGTATGTATCATTTCTTCATATTTAGGTCTTCCTTTATATTGTCATGATAATTGTGTTCCTGATTTTAGTTAGGAGTGATCTTTGTCTGTTGTAAACGCTTACCGATATCATTTACTTTATTGATTGTACAATGACAAGGATCGAGAAGTTTACCCAGTAAAAAACAATGCAATGACCAAAAGTCTTACCTTGTAAGGGCTTACGGGTTTAAGGTGCTTAACAATGTATTTTTTAGGTTATAAATAACAATTTTAGGTTTTTGTCATAGTTCCCCCACTAATTTCTTGTCTGGGACGTCCCCATCACCCAATTTTGTTTTTGAAATCAACTAAAAAACAAAATCTTGAATATCAACCAAGAAAACTTTAAAAATTCCTCGAAAGTTGAAAACCGTGTAATTATTATAAAAACATATCGTATGACTTTCGGACCTTTAATCTACCTTAAAGGTGTCTCACTATATAGGATAATTTTCTGGATTCGTTATTGGGGGATAGAGAACTGATTTGTTTGGTTTGGCTTATGGCATATCATAAGCATGTGGTATGAGCACTTTATTCTTTTGAAGATTTACATGATGTGCTATTGGTTATGCATATTCTTTAAGGTTGATATAGAATCAACATTATTTATCATCTTATGAAATATAAAACTACTAAAATAATACTAATGATAATGACCGTTAGCTTGTCAAACAGGAAATACCAATTGCTACCGATTTACCTCAGAAGTCAGAAACAGATTGCGAAGCACATCAGGATTTTTGGAGAAGCTCTACAACTAAGTCAGTCATTAAACATCAATTCCATCTCTGTTGGATTATGCACTCTTCTCCGGCTTAACAAATCTCCTCAGGTATGATTCAAGTAGTATTTAATGTTTTAATTTGGCCATGGGAATATTTTAATATTTGTTTTCAAATTGAAAACAGTGGAAAAAAGTTACCAACTTGTTATTGAGAGTTTTGAGCGTTTTTCCTGTTCTTGATTAATTTTTTAACATGTAGTTACCCATTCTTGGTTCTTGATTCATATTTTAAACCCGGTTTTACCCATTTTTGCTTCTTATCTTTAATGTGTTTAGCCATTCTTGAATCTTGTTTTTAACCTCGTTTTACCCATATTTTATTCTTGATTCTTGAAACTATTGGTGTAGTAGACCTTTATAAGGTGTATGGATCATACATGTTGCAGCAGGGTAAGCCGAACATGTCTATCAACTATCATCGCAGGTTTATGCCTCTGAAAAGACTCATTTGCCGAAGCGGGAGTATATATGGAGTTCAAGAAAGAATACAAGTGAACAATCATCTATTAGTTGTCTTTAAAAGACATTTGTGGTGCTGCAATTGGCAATTTAATAACAATTGTTTTATCAAGAAGAGGAAGAGTGTAAATAAAATTAAATCAAACTGGGTTACGATACCACCATAAGTCATTATAACACCGATATGTATATTGTTACTCATTGTAACGTGTTAGGACCAAATTGTCCTAATTAGAAAGTTTTATAAAGGAAGCTTTGAGAAGAATTAATTAGTGTAGTGTTTAGCTAGTTAATTATAGAATGGGCTTGGGCTTGGGCTTGGTGTAATGGGCCCTATATATATAAAGGGTGAATAGAGAGAAAGGAAGTGTGAAGAATTATTCTAGTAAGAGAAACAATTCAATGAGAGTCTAAGAGAGAGAGAAAGTGTGTGTTCTTGTAGTTTTATGAGATCTCATTAATAATATCAAGAACTTTTGCTTTCAATCTCTTGATTTTCTTCTCTAAATCCTCTATTGTTTGATTGTTTGGGTCCTAACAAATGGTATCAGAGCCAAACAAATCATTAGATTTGTTTGTTCCTATTGAATCAAACAACTAGAGATGTGTTTATTGGGTTTTTGAAACTTTTTTTTTTTGAAAAAGTTTCATTTTGAATTTTTAGGGATTTTGGGGTTTGGATCTTGATGAATATGATGAAAATGGATGTTTGGGTGATGTTTTTAAGCAACTTTGAGCTTGATATGTTGTATTTTTCAAGTTGCTTCATTTTTTGGATTTGGAATGAATTTTTGGGCTGAATATTCATGTTTTCCGAGTTGGAAAACTCGAATCTTCAAGTTTTCCGAGTTGGAAAACTCATATTTTCCGAATCAAAAAAAAAAAAATTCCCGAACCGGTGAATAGTGTTTTCCGAACCGGAAAACCACAATTTCCGAATCGGAATAGTAAAAAAAAAGAAAAATTCCCGAACCGGTGAATAGTGTTTTCCGAACCGGAAAACCACATTTTCCGAATCGGAATAGTAAAAAAAAAATCCGAACCGGATGAATAGTGTTTTCCGAACCGGAAAACCCTATTTTCCGAACCGGATGAATAGTAAAAAAAAAATTTGAGTGCCTTTTTGTTCTCATTTTCCGACTTGGGAAACATGAAATACCCTTTCGGGTTTTATAGGTTTCCCGACTCGCTCTTGAGACGAGGGTATGCTCAAATTTTGTTAAACTCTTGAACTACCTTGCTGTTCCTATTTTCCGACTCGGGAAACATGAAATACCCCTTTCGGGTTTTCAAGGTTTCTCGACTCACTTTTGAGTCAAGGTTATGTTCAATTTTTGTTAACATTTCCGAACTCCATTTCCGACTCGGGAAACTGCATTTCCCGACTCGAGTATCATCTTCGGATAAGCCTTCAAGATCATATTCTGCTGCGATCTAGACCCACCCAAATTCAAATACTTGTGATGCTTCAAAACCCATGCGCTTAATTAGCCACCTTTCTTTCCCAATTGATTCGTAAAGAGCTCATCAGCCCGGTTTTTAGCCCAATTCAGTTTTCAATCGCGAAAATTGAATTTCTCTCATTTCCCCAACTGCTCCAGATTCTTTGAAGACATGTCAGATTTGTAACGATTTCAGAACGACGGTGATCGGATTCTGCATTTGGTTAGACTACTCAGAAGCCTGATGCTCTGCAACCATTATTCTAGAGTTTTTATTAGATGGAATTATTCCTCGATGGAGTGCGAGTTGAGTTTTTCCTTTGGATGCCACCTTCGGTGAATGGTACTATTGTTACGTGCTCAATTCCTAGCCATTTCACCGTTGTGGAGGTTCAGTTGCGATCTAGGATTTTGAGTGACGGTCGTCATCCATCTGACTAAGAAGACTCGATCTGGATCTGATTACTTGACACTTTGGAAGATTTCAGGAAATCGACTACCTTCTGAGCAGCAGAGAGATCAAAGCAGAGTATCTCGTTCAGTATCTACTCCCAGTTTTTTCTCCATACGGTGTTTCGGTGATCCAAGCTTCAGTGTTTCCCAGTTGTGAGCTTATCAGATTTAGAGCTCTTTTGCTGAATTCCTATTCAACACGGGGTCAAAGACAGATCCTTTATATTTCTTGCTGATTTGCACAGTAACTCACACATGCATCTATCCCTCTGTTTCTCTTGGCTGGAGATCAACATAGTTGGATGAATCAACATGCTCTGGTGCAAGCTGTTGTATTCTGCGGTTATCAGACGTGTCGAGTTATTTACAGGTTGAGCTGTAGTTTGTGCAATCAGTCGCGGTTATTGCAAATCGGATCTGGTCTTTCAGTTGAAACTGAAGATGAAGAGCTACAATCGAGGGGGAGCTTGGAGATCAAAATGTAGCCGAACGCCACTAAGGTTTTCTCACGAAAGCAAGGGGGAGAAGATCAGAGATACTTCCTTTACAAAACTTTAGGGGGAGATTGTTAGGACCAAATTGTCCTAATTAGAAAGTTTTATAAAGGAAGCTTTGAGAAGAATTAATTAGTGTAGTGTTTAGCTAGTTAATTATAGAATGGGCTTGGGCTTGGTGTAATGGGCCCTATATATATAAAGGGTGAATAGAGAGAAAGGAAGTGTGAAGAATTACTCTGGTAAGAGAAACAATTCAATGAGAGTCTAAGAGAGAGAGAAAGTGTGTGTTCTTGTAGTTTTATGAGATCTCATTAATGATATCAAGAACTTTTGCTTTCAATCTCTTGATTTTCTTCTCTAAATCCTCTATTGTTTGATTGTTTGGGTCCTAACATTACGCTTTTGTTTTTAAACATTAATACTTAGATTTTTCAACAAAGAGTGTCGCTAATTTATTTGTTATTGATTTATACAAACTTTTATATCCCGCTGCATCGCGCGGGTATTGGACTAGTTATTATATATATATATATATATTATATTTAAAGTTAATATATTTTATATTTTTAAATTAAAACCAATTTTATTATATATTGTATATTATAAACTCAAGAAATGGTGTAAACCTTGTAAACTCATGGTTGCATAGATTAATTAATGACATTGATTCATGAAGTTGCTTAAGTTTAACATATATATATATATATAGGGGTGGGTTCAAATGTGAACCACTTTTTGGTTGTGAACGTGAGAACAACCGATAGCGCGACACATGACGGATGACTAGGCGCCACGTCAGCTCCATGGAGGATGACTAGACGCGATTCATGAAAGGGCATTGAATTAAAGGGGGACCACACTCAAAGCTTCCTTTATTGACTAGTCTTCGTCACGTGTCGAGCTCTCGGTTGTCCTCACGTTCACAACCAAAAAGTGGTTCACATTTGAATTTTCCTCTATATATATATATATATATATTATATGTTTAAAGTTATAATATATATATGTGTGTATATGTTTTAAAATATAAAATATATAACTTTATGATATAATCAGATGAAGGTAATGGGTTTTCTCTCTGGTCTTGGCGATTATGGCGACTCTAGGGTTTCATCTGTTTGATTCGTTTTCGTGGGTGTCCTTGTTGTTTGATTGCTGGGTGTTTCGTTTCGGATTGTCGTGTAATCGCCGGAGGTACGTTCTCGTTTCCTAGGGTTCAGGTTTCGGTGTGTGCGTGGATTCGATCTTCATCCGCCATCATTGGTTTCGATCTAGGTCGTGTGATCGTGTTTCCTACGCCGGTGTTTATCACTTGTAGGCTTCGATTAAGCGATCTGGATAATCGAGGGTGGAGGTGGAGTTTGATTCCATTGTCTTCCTTTTATCGTTTATCCTAGGGTTTCGATTTGCTTTTCGTTTTTTTGAGTCGTCTTGTCGGCTCTAGGGTTTGTTAATTATCAGGGATAGTCGGCGTCTTGTTTAAGGTTGTCGGCCGAGAGGGGACAGCCGTCTTGTTACGTTTCTAGGGTTTGTTGGTTGCGAGGGGACAATCGTCTTCTCGTTTGTTTTACTGTCGGTCTTCTAGGGTTTTGGTCGGTGGTTTTTACGGTGGTTCAGGGTTAGCTTGAGTGGTTTCTGGTTTCCGCTGGTGGTTTAGGGTTCCGTTAGTACGGATTAGGGTTCCAGGAGGTGATCTGTCGCATTCCGCCCTAGGGCTTACGTCACCCTTACGTCAGTTGTGTCGGAGATCACGGCGTTTGGTTTGTGTACGGTGCGACTAGGGTTCCGTGACCGTACTTCTGTTTCCTTGCTCTTTCCGTATCTGTTACTGATTAGAGTTCAGCTAGGGTTTGCTTTGTTCGTGGTGGTTGTGGAGCGTGCAGCACGTGGGGTGGCGCGTGCAGCGCGTGGTGCTTCGTTTGTTGATGATTTTCTTTTGGTGTCGTTTGAGTGTTCTACAAGTAACGTCATCGTTTTTTGTTTTACTTTGGTTTGGTCTACATTCTTGTTGAGAGGGTTATTGTGACTAGCATTTGCAGCACCGTGATTTTGTGGTAAGGCTGCATCGTTTTCGGTCCTCGTCTTACCGTCAGTTGCGGTCTTCGTAGGTGCTGGTTGTGATTCTCTTTTGATAGGGGTGTTTTTGCATTCCTGATGGAGGGTAAGCCTGCTGCACATCTTGGTCAGATTGATCCTACAATGGTGGTCACTGATGATGTTTTAGGTGATAGTGATAATGATATGGACCTTCTTCAGACTGATGCCCAGCCTAGTAAGGGATCCATCTTTGATAGGCTCAATGTTGATGAACGGTTGAAATTTCCGGCCACCGGCTCTTTGAACTTTGCTGCGGCTGTTGGTGGGCAGTCCTCGGACTTGCTTTCTTTCTTTCCACTGGCTGATAAAAGTCAGACTTGTGTTCGTATTCCAGTGGAGCTTGCGACAGAGGTTATGAATGTGCATAAGACTACTTTGTTTGGGTATTTCTTGGGTCCCCGCTTGAACTTTGCTATAGTGGAGAAATATGCCAAAACTACTTGGAGTAAGTTCGGCCTCACGGATGTTATGTTGAATAATAATGGGATTTTCTTTTTTAAGTTTAATGATGTTGGGGGTAGTAATCAGGTGGTGGCGGCTGGGCCAACGATGATTCGAGGTGTTCCTTTTTTTGTTGAGAATTGGGAGCCAGGGAAGGGTATTACAAAGCCTATTCACAATGTGTGCCCTTTATGGGTCAAATTACATAACATTCCTCTTGTGGCTTTCAATAAGGAGGGTATTAGTCGGATCGCTAGTGCTCTAGGGGTTCCTAAGCAAATGGATGCATGCACAGCTTCCATGTGTGATAAGTCGTGGGGTCGGCCGGCTTTTGCAAAGGTGTTAATTGACACTTGGGCTGTTGGTGAGTTGAAACGGGAAGTTCAAGTTCTTATTCCAAGTTTGAAAGGTGGAGATGATGTTCGGGTGATTGTAAAAGTTGAATATCTTTGGGAGCCAACTCAGTGTTCTCATTGTTTGGTTTTTGGACATAAGATCTCTTCCTGTGCGAAAGCGGTAGTGGCTCTGGCTGATAAAGGGAAATCTAAAGTGGTGGATGACGATGGTTTTACTAAAGTGCAACGGAAGGAATGGAGGCCAAAGCGGACCGAATCTACGTCTGGTACTAAAGAAGCCGTAGGTGGGGGGTCTAAACCACCACCGAATACTGCTTCTTCTTCAGGTGTTGCGCCAGTTGTTGCTAAGAGTGGGACATCTACTAGGAATTTGAATACGTCGCCAGGGCAGACTGTGGTAGGGAAAACGGTGGTCAATGCTGGTGGTGAGAGTTCTGTTCAGGGTTCGGTTGGGGGGCGGCATGTGATGCCCCCTCCGGGATATGTTTGTACTACTCGTGGGTCTCCGGATATTCCGTTCAGACAATCGGTGGCTGGGGGGATAGAGACTTCTAATGCTTTTTCGTCTCTAGCTACTGCTGAGGACTCAGTTGTGGATAAGGAGGAAGGAGATAAGAGTTCTGTGTTGGATCAGTTGGGTAAGGAACCGCGTGATGATCATGCAGATGCTTAGTATAGCTAGTTGGAATATTCGGGGCTTAAACGCTTCCGATAAACAACAAGAGGTAAAAGCCTTTGTTCATAATAATAATTTGACTATTTATGCTGTCTTGGAGTCTCATGTGAAGGGTGATGGTTTGAGTGGTGTTTGTTATAGTACTTTTGGACGTTGGGATTGGGTGTCGAATCATTTGTTTTCAGACTTGGGAACCCGTATCATTATTGCTTGGGATGGTTCAGTTTTGGAGGTTATGCCTTTGGAATATCATAGGCAATTCATCCATTGTGAGGTCCGCGTTAGGGGTTCCTCTAATCCATTTTTCATGTCGATTGTTTATGCTGATAATCGGGGCTGTGAAAGAAAGCAGTTATGGTCAGGTCTACGGAAATTTAGGGCTATTTTGGGTCCCAAGCCGTGGGTAATTTTGGGTGATTTTAATTGTCTTCTATTTCCGCATGATGCTTTAGGGGGTGTCTCTCGTCGGAATAGTGATATGGTGGATTTTGCTTGTTGTTTAGAAGACATTGAAACTTTTGATGTTCATTTTACTGGTATCCATTATACCTGGTGTCAGAAGCCTAAGTCGGAATCTGGTCTCAAGCGTAAACTGGATAGGATTCTGGCTAACACGGAGTTTACTGAGCTTTTTGGGGATGCTTGTGCTCGATTTGCGCCAAGGGGTTTATCGGATCACTCTCCGGGAATAGTTCAGTTTAAGGAAGGAAAACGTAATTGTAAGCCGGGCTTTAAGTTTGATAATTTTTTGGCTGATGATCCGCGTTTCCTCTCTACGGTACAACAAGTTTGGTCGGTTGATGTGGAGGGCACTTTTATGTTTCGAGTGACATCTAAGCTAAAGGCCCTTAAAGGACCATTTCGGAGGTTGCGGTCTGCATATGGGAACCTGCCAACTACTTCTGTTCGGTTGAAGGATGAGTTGGATGTGGCACAGTTAGCGGCTGATTTTGATTCGGATAATCCTGTGTTAGGCCAGGATGTCTCTCGGTTGCGGGAGGCATACCAAAGGTCTTGTTGGGCTGATTTGAGTGCATCTAGACAGAGAGCCAAAGTAAAATGGCTTACGGAGGGTGATGCAAATACCAAGTATTTTCATAGGGTTATTCAAGAACGGCGGCATGCGAGGTTTGTACATTCGGTTGCTAATTCTCAAGGGGTGTTTGTTTTTGATGATGATGTGGCCATGGCTTTTATTGAGCATTTTATGTCCATTATTGGTACGGTTGATGAAGAGGTAACGCCGATTATGGATGATTCTCTATTTGTTAATCAATTGTCTATTGGGGAGGCTAACTACATGATACGGCCGATTTTGGATGAGGAGATCCGGCATGCAATTTTCAGCATTGGTAATGATAAGTCACCTGGTTCGGATGGTTTTTCCTCTAAGTTTTTTAAGGCGGCTTGGGATGTGATAGGCTCGGATGTCCTTCTTGCGATCCACAACTTCTTCTACCGTGGCAGAATTTCTAAAGAGATCAATCACACCTTGTTATGTCTTTTGCCGAAGTCTCCGAATGCTTCTTCAGTTTCTGAGTTTCGGCCTATAGCATGTTGCTCGGTGCTGTATAAATGTATCTCTAAAATTATTGTGGAAAGTGGTGTCCCTAGAAACAATGAAATGCAAGAAGAAATGGATGGAAATCCTATCAAGAGGATGAAATCAATATAAGCTTTGATAAGAACTCAACAATGGAGAAAATGTTGCCCAATTTGGTAAAAGATGATTTCATGTGCAAAACCCTAGAAATCCTTTACCTTATATAGGTAGAAGGAAGTTTGACAAAGTGACAATAAAGGCCCCGAGGTTCCAAACCTCAAACAGGGGCACTAAACAAAATATACTGTTTACAAAACAAGGAAACTAAACTAGAAAGCAGTTTAAAGATAGATAATTCTGACTCTTCTCAACACCTGGGTTCTACAATCTCCCCCTTTGAGAAGAAGTCAGAATGGTGGTGGAAGCTCCAGTGCAGGCTCCCACTTGGACATCTGCAGGTACTCTTCCCACTCGCCTATGATCCGCGCTCTCATCTGCATCGCAGCCTCTGCCCGTCTGTACATCATCCGCTCCTTAAGCTTCTTCTCGATCAACCTCATTGCCTCCAGCAGCTTTCCTTTCCCGTCTATGATTCTCCGACTTGGTACCTGATCCGCCAGCAGTCTGCTCTGCATGCCATTATAGACATAGAGGAGGGTCCCGTCGCAGAACCTGGAGAGCTCTCCAAACCTCATGAACCTGCGCTCCTTCTTCTTCCGAGTCAAGTAAAGGACTCCATGCTCAGGTATCCTGGTTGGCATGTAAGGCGTGTAGGCATCGATACCAGGAACGAGCAGGTTTGGTCTGAGCAGGTTGACCTTCGGCTGGCGGCTTTCGATGGCAAGCTGGTAGTCCGTCACTCTCGCGAGAGAGATTGCGTGACGGACGTATTTCTTCAGTATCTCTGTGCCATCTCTGTAGTGCTCTGGTCGGAGGATCGGGCCTTGGAGGTACTTGATGATCGTGAGAAGGTCTTCTAGATGCACCCGATCTAAGTCAGCTTCCGTGAAGGTCCAGTTCTGCAGTTCACCTCGAGGGACACCGGTGCCGTACATGCGAACATCATATTCAAGGAATAACTGATGGCCATGTCTGTAGGGGCGCATAGCAGTTACCTTGATAAAGCGACGTCTGATCCTCTGGCGTCCATGAGTGGCCCAGTTGCACATTCGCTGATGCACGTACGCTGTCCTTCGTCTCTTGTTCTTGATGTGAGAGATCCCGAAGTAGACTTTTCGGGACCAGGCGTGCAGCTTCTCTTGCTGGTAGATGCGGGTGAACGTTTCTTCTAGGAACGGGCGGAAGATGATGGAGTGGTTCCAGTTGAGCTGGATGACAGTAGGAGCATCGGTTTCTGGATCAGTAGAGTGGACGGTCCGTGGGGCTTCTGGAGTTGGAAACTTGAGCGCTGAGAGGAGATTGACGTAGTCAGGTTCCTTGACGAGATCGTCTCCCTTCTGATAGACCCTTAGGCTCTGAGCTAGCGACCGCAAGATCTTCCGGGCTGCTTCCGGAATCTGGAACTCTGAAGGATCAGTCGGTGCTGCTTCTGGGATAACGGCATCAATCTGAGCCGTGTCCGTCATTTGGGGAAACTGAACTGACTCCCCTTCCGGAATCCTCTCATATCGCCAACTCCCCATGTCTGGAATGTCTTCTGTCTCAGAGTCGACATAGGGAGCTTCGGCGGCCTCAAAGTCTGTGGGAGCACTCGAAGGAGCGGCTGAGGAACCTGGAGCTGGAGCTGATGAACCGGAGCCGGAACCAGGTTGGAGGTCGGTGCGAAGCCGTTTTGCAGCTTGTACCTCCCCCTCATGAGGACCTGGTGCGGAGTCATCAGGGTCATCATGCCTCCTCTTCGAAGGCTGAGCCTGGGACCGACACACGGCCTCCAGTTCTCTAATCCTTTGTTGTAGCAGCTCGATCTGGGCAGCTTGATCTATGACTTGGGCGGACAGGCGGTCATTCTGAGTGGTGTAGGAGGTGACCATCATCAAGTGTTCCACCTCAGTGACGTAGCCTGGGATCGGAGGAAGGTCGCCCGAAGTCGGAGGAGCGAGCCTGAGGACGTCTTCTGATGGCCTGGGAATGGGAGCTTCAGTAGACGGGGCAGCCTCAGAGTGTTTGCCCTTGATCTTCCTTTTGAGCTCGTAGAGCTCCGCATCCCGGTCTTCTTGAAGCTTGCGCGACGCCTCAAGATCGGCTAGTCTCTTCCTCTCCGTCTCGGCCAAGGCTTTCTCAAGTGCCTCGACCCGCGCATCCCGAGCCTGATTGGCTTGCTCCACAGCTAATAACCTGCTTTGGACGACTTTAAGGATGTCGTCCGAATCCGTCGGACCTATAAGTCCCGTTGGTGCAGGGGCGGTTTTAGGGATTCCGCCCGAATCCGTCAGGCTCAAAAGCCCCGGTGTTGCGTGAGCATCTTTATAGACTTTGCTCGAGTCTGTCGGACCCGGTCCCGGAAGAGCTAAACCCGGTGCCACTTGGGCTCCAGTTGACGAGAAGAGTCCTAAAGAGGTACTCTCTCGGCCCGATGTCACCCTGGTATGATGCTGACGGTGTCGGGGCTTCCGGTGGATCCTCGAAGGGCGTCCGTTGACGCACCAACTCTCCCCGTTCCGGCCTCGCCACTTGGGCGGGCAGATGATGCATCCAAAAGTGTCCTAGTCAAATGAACGACCCTAAAGGTCTCAGTAACGGGCTCTAGGACGACTGGTGCTCTGAAAGACGTCGAGAGGTGGGGCAGAGCCTCTCTCATTTCAACACCGACAGACTCCAATTGAGTGGCCGGTGGAAGTTGAGCTAATTCCCCGTGAGAATGTGAAACGACCATCTGTTGAGAGATGGCCGAGTGGCTGGTTTGGGTGTGCAAATGCGTTGGTTGGCTGCCAACGACTTGACCTGACGTCAACGAGTGACCGGTCTGTATGAGGGTTGCCTCTGTGGGGGATGGACTCTGGGCTATAGGAACATCCGATTCTAACCTATGCGGCTCTACTTCAACGTCCGCCTCCTCTAATTGAGCCCAAGGCTCGCTTAACTGGACCTCTACGTCTTCGGTCTCTTTTTCTCTACTCTCTCTCTCCTTTTCTCCCCTCTCTCTCTCTTCTTCTTCGCTGTCTTCTCGTCCCCAGCCGGTAGCAACCTCGGCCTCACCTTCTTCCTCCTGACCAACAGTTCGGTCATCCGACGCCAGATCCGCAATAAGAGTGGGATCACCTGAAATCCGGTCATCGTTGAAGGAGGAGGTGGCTTCATCCAAATCTATCACTTGGGCCTTCCCGCCCTTTGGTGGATCTGATAGTTGAAACTCGGAGTCGGATCCGTAGTCAACCTGTTCTGACTCTGTTGCCTCGTCATCGGGCTCACGACGGTCCGTAGGAGTGTGCTCGGAAGACTCATGACCGTCGGAGTCATCGCCAGATGGTTCGCCTGAGGGTTCGCCTCCCTGTGAAGTGACGCCCGCTGAGTGAGGTGGTGGAGGAGCGTGTGCTTGTTCTTGTGGGGAAGCTTCCACGTCCTCCCCAGTAGGTTGTTGCGGCGGCGTCGGCGATCGGCGCTCTTCCGATGACGAGTGGATCGGTGACTGCTGAAGGGTGCCCATGTACTGCTTCACCCTGAAGTGACTCGTGTACTCGCGTGTGCGGATGGCCTCAGAAGATTCCTCCACGACAGTAGGGGTGCGAGCACGAGTGGCACGGTTCTGAATCATGGTCTGGTATGCACCAGCTCGAGAAGTGTGCGGAGTGGCAGACGTACCGACTATTCTACCCGCTCCTCCCCTAACGTCAACTCTCATCACTCCCGAGCCAGAAGCTCCCCCACTGGAGCTCTGGCCCGCCGTACCGGAGGCACGGCTTCTAGTTAGGACGGGTTGCACGTCTTGGGCAGGGCTCCCCGGTTCTGAGGAGTCCGTAGATGTGTCTTCTAAACCTACGGATATACGGTACATCCTAACACTCACTGACCTACGGTCTGCCATGTTGAGTACGATTGCCGGTATGTGCATCTCTACCTGACCAGGCTTCAGATTCTTCTTGTTGGCTCGGCCGATCTGTTGGCTTTCAAAGCGGAGATGGTTTGATCTGCGTCGGACAGCTCGGTTTTGGTTCATGTGATCTCGAATGACCAGACTGAAGAAACGCATCCAAGGGATGGATGTGTGTTTTGTGCGCCCTGGCCCAGCTCTGACATCACCGATGATGTCCGCCCAAATTTGCTGAGCAAAGTCGATCCGCCTCCCGTAGGCGACCGCATGGAAAATGTGCCAGAACTGGGTGGATGCCTTGTCCACGCCATGGGTCTTCGAAGAGATCGTGCGGTTGAGTATGTTGAAGAAAGAGTACCAGATTGGGGGCAGCATTCCCTGTGAGATCTGGGAGATTCCTCTCGGCCTGTTGTTCTCGGTGTAGTGTACTCCGACAGCGAGCACTTCGCTGAATAGCTCAGGTCCAGACACGAGATGGTCAAACGGGGCCTCCGGAGTTGCAGCTGGCAGACGAAGGATTCTGCGAAGATCCTCCATAGTGAAGACCAGATCAGTCTGGTCCACTCGGCCGATGATGGTTTGCACTCCGTCCCGGTTCTCAACACGGGAAGTGTTCCAGAACTGCTGCAGATATATCATTGGGATGTCAGCAGTGGCTTGCATCGCGTATGCAAGGGGATGTGCTCGGAGAATCTCGAGAACAACGTCATCTTGGACGGTGAAGTTCGCCAAGTCAACGAACTGGTTGTTCTGGTGGATCTCGACGATGTCAGCCGGGTTGATCAGTGCGAGATCAGCAGCGTTGGCGACGGGTGAAGTAGGAGCAATTGGTTGTTGATCAGCCATTTCAGGAATCCGAATATGTAAAAAGATCGACGATCGGAGCAATAACGAGCGAATACCGAAATCGAGCGCGAAGTGGGTTCGGGTGAGAATTCAGAGAGAAAAGATGAAAATTTTGAATTTTGTGAAAAGTAACTCTTGAAAACCGGTATTTATATTTTTACCGAATTACACTGTGTTTGGGTCAAAAACACTGTGTTTGGCTCTCCTTTTGGCTCTCTTAACCCGACTTTCACCATTTGGCAAAAACCACCCCTGGACTTGAAGTTTGAGAAAACTTACAAACAAGTCCCTGAACTTGTATTTTCAGAAAATTTTCAAAACAGACCCTGGACTACAAGTTTCACAAGATTTGCAAAACGAGTCCCTGAACTTTAAGAAGCAGAAAGTGGCAAAGTTAGTCCCCGAACATGTAAGTTCAAGACATGTACTCTACCGTCCCCTGAACTTTCAAGTTCACAAGAAGTTACAAGTTCAGCCCTCGACTCCCGAGAAGAGAGACTTACCAGGTGCGTCTCACTGGGTTTAGAGCGAGTCCTGGTCTGAAGTAACCAGAAGTCATAGTGCGGATCCACACCTACAGAATAGAGCACAATATGGTATCCAAGATGTTGTGGATCCGAGAACGTTAGTGAGCACACCAAACAGTAAATACAGGACTTAGGACTCCCCCTCGATTCATGCAACATCTATAGAGTTCCTACAGACTCCCCCTACACACATGCATATAAAATAAGAACTCCCGACTCCCCCTAGACCTCAGGCAGGGAGGTCTAGCATTCCTAACTTGCTTAGGAGGAAAAAGTGACGTTTCTCGTCAAATGGCTTGGTGAACAAATCAGCAAGCTGATAGTCACTCTCAACAAAGTAGAGTTCAATATTACCTTTCTCGATGTGATCTTTGATGAAATGATATCGAATGTCGATATGCTTCGTCCGAGAATGTTGAACCGGATTTGCCGTGATCTGTATTGCACTTTTGGAGTCGCAGTAGATGGGAATTCGATGCATGGTGTATCCAAAGTCAGCCAGTTGGGTTTTCATCCACAGAACTTGCGAACAGCAGCAGGCGGCGGCTACATATTCTGCCTCCGCGGTGGATAAGGAGACGCAAGTCTGCTTTCGGGATGACCAACTGACCAACTTGTCCCCGAGAAATTGACAGGCACCAGAAGTGCTTTTCCTATTTAGCTTACAACCTGCATGGTCTGAGTCTGTATATGCAATTAGTTCAAAGCCAGAATCCTTTGGGTACCAAAGGCCAAAATCCGGTGTGCCCTTCAGATACCTAAGGATTCTCTTGACAGCAGACAGATGTGAATCCCGTGGGTCACACTGAAAACGAGCGCAGACACCCGTGGAAAAGACGATGTCTGGTCTACTAGACGTGAGATATAAAAGGGAACCAATGATTGCCCGATATGTTTTCTGGTCAACCGGTTTACCAGAAGTATCTGCAGAGAGTTGAAAATTTTTGGGCATTGGTGTGGCCGCAGAGTTTGAACCACCGAAATCAAATCGTTTTAAAAGGTCTTGAACATATTTAGCTTGATTTATAAAAATGCCATCAGGGCGTTGTCGAACTTGAAGTCCTAAAAAGAACGTCAACTCGCCCATCATGCTCATTTTGAATTGGGATTTCATGGTGTTCTCAAACTCTTGGCACATCTCAGGTTTTGTAGACGCAAAGATAATGTCATCCACGTATATCTGAACGATAATTAAATCTTTACCTGACTTCTTGAGAAACAGAGTGGGATCGATAGTACCTTTCTTGTAGCCAACTCCGAGTAAGTAGTCAGTGAGAGTTTCGTACCATGCCCTCGGAGCTTGCTTGAGACCATAAAGCGCCTTGTCCAAAATGTAGACGTGATTCGGGAATCGGGAATCGACGAACCCTTCCGGTTGTTCAACGTACACTTCTTCTTGAAGGACTCCATTCAGGAAGGCACATTTGACGTCCATCTGATAGACTGTCATGTTTTTGTGTGCAGCATACGCAAGGAAGATTCGGATCGCTTCGATTCGGGCTACTGGCGCGTACGTCTCATCATAGTCGATACCTTCTTGTTGGCGATAACCTTTGGCGACCAGGCGAGCTTTGTTCCGGATGATGAGATTATTCTCGTCGGTTTTGTTCCGGAGTATCCACTTGAGGCCAATGATTGTCTTTCCCCATGGTCGTTCTACCAAGCGCCAAACCTTGTTTCTCTCGAATTCGGCCAGCTCATCTTGCATGGCGATCACCCAGTCGGGATCGGTGAGAGCTTGCCAAACATCCGATGGTTCGAAATCGCTCAAGAATCCACCGAATAGGATCAGATTTTCAGTGTGCTTTGCAGATCGAGTGTTTACAGGTTGTGAGGGACTCCCGATGATCTGGGAGGGGGGATGATCTTTTGTCCACCTGCGAGTGTGAGGGTGAGTGACATAAGCCTGTCGGTTGTTGGTGGCGTCGTTCTCATCTTGCACGGCAAAGACCTCTTCTAGGTTCCCACTTGATGTGCTTTCAGCCTGGTTAATCCGCGGTGCAGCCTCTAACCGGGCTCTCTGACTACCTGAGCATATGATCGTCGGGCTGTGCTCGGGGAAGGTAGTGGAGCTTCTTCTGGAATTGGAGTAAGAACAGGGTGCGGAATCTGTTCTTGATCAGGTGCCGGTGAGGCTGCGGATGAAACTTCCGATGGAGGAGCCGCGGACTCAGGTGTCACGGAGTGAGTTGAAGTGCTGGAGGAGGGCTCCGTGACGAAGGCATCAGATGTCACTGTGGTTGTGGTCGAACCTGTTGGAGCGGGAACTACGATTGGACTCGTTAGAGTGTGCAGATCGTATTCCGCGAGATCTAAAAAGTCTAAAGCAGAAAAGTTAGAAGACGGATCTGTGCTCGGTGGTGAAGGGAACAGTTCAGGGAAAGATGCAGACATATTACTAGAACTAGCATTCAGATAGGTTTCAGATTCAGAGAAATCAACGTTTGAGCTTTCCAGGATGGTTCGGGTCCGTTTGTTGAAAACCCGGTAAGCCTTAGAGTTATGTGAGTATCCGATGAAGATAGACTCATCAGACTTAGGGTCAAACTTACCCAAATTCTCCCGGTCATTAAGAACATAGCATTTACAACCAAAAACTCTAAAGAAGTCAATGTTTGGCTTACGTTGTTCGACCATCTCGTAAGCGGTTTTACCAGTCCGCTTCACGATCAGAGTCCGGTTTTGCGTGTAACATGCTGTGGAAACGGCTTCAGCCCAAAACTGTTGAGGAACTCCAGAGTGAGCCATCATGGATCTTGCTGCTTCGACCAACGTCCTGTTCTTCCTTTCTACAACCCCATTCTGTTGAGGTGTGCGAACTGCGGAGAAGTTGTGAGTGATCCCCACTTCTTCGAGAAAGGATTGCAGCTTTGCTTTGCGGAACTCAGTACCGTTGTCGCTACGTATTTTCCTCATCCGACGACCCAAGAGAACTTGTGTGCGTTTGATGAAGGCTATGATTCGTTCAGCAGCTTCTGATTTGTCTCGAAGAAATTCAATCCAAGTGAACCTAGAGAATTCGTCTACGAGAACCAGCATATACTTCTTTCTGGCAAGACTTTCTACTCTCATAGGTCCACAAAGATCCATGTGTATCAGGTCGAGGGGACTTTGGCAATTCGTATCCATTCTCGGTGGATGAGAGCTTCTGGTCATCTTTCCTTGTTCGCACGCAGGACAAAGAGTGTCCTTGGAAAGACGAAGCTCAGGTAGTCCCCTGACTAATCCCTTAGAAACCAGCTTGTTCATATCTTTGAAGTTCTGATGACATAGTCTGCGGTGCCATAACCAACTGTCCCCTTTTGATGCTCTTGTGAGCAGACAGATTGCATTCTTCGGTTTAGCTTCAAACATGGGGTGTGTTTGAGGGATTGAACGGAAGACGGTTGTGTAGAGATTGCCATTTCGCCTGGCGGAGAGAATAGCGTTGTTGTCTTCATCGTTCACGTCACTTCCGTACTGAAATGTCTTCACCCAGTATCCGTTATCACAGAACTGGCTGGAGCTAAACATGTTGTACCCCAATCCCTCCACATAACGTACACCCTTGATGATGTACTTTCCATTTGTGATTTTTCCCGACCCTAATATCGGCAACGGCGTTCTGTCGGCAGTCTTTATGTATCCCTCAAACTTCTCAACGTAGTCGAAGATGAAGGACCGCTGCCCAGTCATGTGTGTGTGAGCCCCCGAGTCAAAGTACCACACATGACTGATCTGCAAAACAATTAGGCTTGTTTAGGGACCCATTGCCAAATGGGTTCCTTAGGGTCAGAAACAGTTGAATTGGTCGATGCAGTCTCCTTTTCGGATTTCTCCTTAGGCTTAGGGGACTGCACTGACGAGGAAGGTTTCCCCTTTCCTCTTTTTCTCCCTCTTCTCTTTCGAGATTTGATTTTAGGCACATCAGCATTAAAAGAATTATAAACACCATAACGCAGAAAATTGTCAAACATAAAGCACATGTCATTACGCAAAGAGTCAAAAGCATGAGTTAAATGTTGATTACGTTTTACAGACATGTTTGAATTAATTCCTACGCTAGGTGGAGCATAGCCAAGACCCGCACGGTTAGGACTATGCTGCTTAGGGAAAGCTTGAAAAGAGTTGGGTCTTCCTCGGTGATCCTTCCTTGGTGGCTTCACTTCCTGTCCACCATCCTTCTTCCTCCCATCTGCATTACGAGCATGGGGTGAGTTAGATGACGGTTTAATAGGAGAAGAGTTGCCACCCTTTCCAGAAGATGTTTTTGAAAATTTAGGTTTTGTGGAAGAGAAAGGTTGTTTTGGTTTTAACTGAGAGGTCTCACCCACTTCAAAGCTGCTTGAATTAAGGTCAAGACTTTTAATGGGTTTAGCTGAGTTACGAGCATCATTAGACTTTGAATGCTTTTTCTGGAGTCCTTTGGGTGCGTGAGGCTTAACTGACTTCCCCTTGTCAGTACCAACACATTTTTCACCCTTAGGGTTACTGTTCTCATAAACAGGAGCTCGTGACTCAACAGACTTCTCAGGTTTTACAAAAACAGATTTTGGCCCTTTTGGGATAAAGCCTGAAGGATCATCACCTTCATCTAAGAACACCTTCAGATCGTATTCAACATTAGGATCATGGATAGTCTTTGGTTCAGTAATCCTATGGTGTGAGTTGAGGGGTTCATCATCATCTGACAGTAAGGTGTAATAATCCTCTGGATCCGTAACAGATTTGGTTTGGGAATCAATTATCGGATGGTTTAGGAGTGGAGTAGTCCTATCATCAACTGAGTCTGAAAGGTTTTCAAAGTACATGACTTTTCTTTTCAAAATGGAATTTGACACACGTTGGTTGGTTAAGGCCACACGATAATTGATCTTTTCATCATGATCAAGTTCTTTTGTAATTTCTGAATGAACATTTAGGAGAACATATCGTGCCTTAAGATCCGCAACCTTGAGTTGAAAATTAGTAAAGGTTGAGGCTGCGGTCTCACACTCTGAAGACATTCTAATTCTCTCGGCATTTGCCTCGATCAAGTCTTTCTTCAAAGTGTGAACCAAGTTGTCTTTTTCAGAAATAAGCACTTTCAGATTCAGTATCTGATGTTGACATGCGTCCAGATCCATGGCTTTTAGTCTAAGTCCAAACATTTCCTTCTCTAGTTCGACTAGGTCGGGACCCTTAGTTGCGGAAACATCCTCTGGTGGGATAACTAAGGTCTCCTCTGAAAAATCCATCGTCCTAGTGTCATAACTAGTGTTTAGGTCTGAGTAGTTGATGGGAGGCATAGCTACCCTAGGGGTCCTAGCTTTGATGCCTTCCCATGTGGACTTAGTGTTTGTTGGATCACTGGCTGGAACAAAGATTGGTTTATTGGGAATAGGGCTAGTGGGTGGACTGCTAGAGGTGCTGTTCGTTGGACTGATGGTCGTGGTTATGGTCTCACCGTTTATAACTTCGGTATATGTGACAGTCTGCCTAACAAATTCCTCGGTCACATGTCCTCCCACTAGGGCAGGTTTGGGTTTGGAGGCGGCCATGTCCTCAAAATTGTATAGATTAGAAGGTGCCTTTTCTAAAACATGGTTTTCAGACAGTCCAAGTCCGGGTCTGGCTTTATAGAAAGGATTTTTGTTGGCATGCTGCGTAAGAATGCTCAAGGTCTGTTCAGATTGTCCTCTTTTAAAGTTGTTGTCTTCAAGCTCTTGAATTTTGGAAAACAGTCTAGTTCTTTCTTCGGAAAGCAACTGAAATTTTATTTGGAGCTCTCCATGGTCACTGTTAAGTTCCTCATGGGTTTTCTGAAGACAACTGAGTTTGTTGGACAAATTGGACTCTCTGACGCTAGACTCAAGAGTCTCACGATTGTACACTATGGTCAAGTCCTCGAGAGAGCTTTTGTATATGGCACTGTCGATTCTAAATTTCGTGACGAGAGATCGTTCCGATAGGAGACATCTCTCAAGTTCACAAATTCTAGATTCCAACATTGTCACATCATCAGTTAAGTCAGGAATAGTGGATACCTCAGAGGCGTCGAGGTCTCGATATGTGCTGGGGCCAACAGCTTCAGGTCCTTCGAAGTCTGCCATCAAACACGGACCCCCAACAAGATGATCTTCCTCGTCTGAGCTTTCTTCCTCACACACCCAGTTTTCTTCATCGACTAGCAGAGCAACTCCCTTCTCTTTCTTCCTCATCAATGCTGCCTTTTTCTCAAAGTATGCAGCATCCTTGTATCTGACAGGGCAGTTGTTCGCATAGTGACCCAGCTTGCCACATTTGAAGCAGGATGTAGTGGCACTAGCGGTCTTTTGAGGAGCTGGGGTAGGAGCACCACTATTCACCTGAGCTGGAGGAGCGTTCAACCTTTGATCACCAATTTCAACTGGACCTTGTTGATGTCCTTCTCTCTGAGCTTGCCTAGAAGACCCACTCTGATGGTTGCCTTCTGGATAGTTTCTGTTCCCGTGATCAGTTAGTCCTTCAAATCCACGGTAGTTCCTTTCTTGTTCTTGTCCATATCCCTGACCACCTTGACCGCCTTCAAATCTTCCATATCTTCCATCTTGGCCACCTTCGTACCTGCTGCCGTATCCTTGACGATCAATGTATCCTGATTCAGGAGTGTAGTTTCTCTGGTTTTGGCGATAGTTGATATGAGAGACCTGTCCTCTCCAATCTCCCTGATCTCCAGGGCCTCCCTGATAGTCCAGGTAGGTGTTATCTCTGTAGCTTCCCCGAGCTTCCCTATACTGGCCTTGATCACCACGGTATCTTCCTGGATGCTGATTCTGATATCTGTCCCCTTGCTGGTATCCTCCTCTTCCTTGATTCCCAAACTGAACTCGTTCCTGCTGGTAGTGTCCACCTCGGCCTTGCCCCATCCTTCCTCCACTGGGATATCCAGATCCCCTAGGTCTGCTGTATCCACGTTTGGAATTCAGCTTCTGTACGCTATTAGAGATGAGGGCAAGAGACTCATTCACATGGAAGAGTTCATCATCAGAGATTGAGATGATTAGCGGATCATCTGGATGTTGATAGCTTGGACCATAGTTCGAGTTGAACTCTTGGTAGTTTGAACCATAGTTCCCGTTGAACTCCTGGTTGTAGTTCTCCTGATAGTGCTGAGGTGGTGACTGGTTGTACTGCTGAGGAGATGAGTTGTTGTACTGCTGATGCTGGAAGGGAGCTGAGTTTGATCCTGCACATGGCACTGCCGCGAGTGCCAGAGGGTCAACAGCATTTTTGAACTTGCCTCCAGTGATGAATTCCTCATGCTGAACCATCATGCTAAAAAGGTCATGTAGACCCATGATCCCCAGATTTCGGCTCAGCTGTAAGTTGATCGCCAGATTTTGCCATGCCGGTGTTAGGTTCTTCAGGAACTTAACATTTACCTCGTACTTTGACTTCTCTATCCCGAGTCTTCGTAGGTCATTCACGAAGGCGTTCAGTCTTTGATAAGACTCGGTGAGGGATTCGGTTTCCCTGGCTTTGAAGCCTTCGTAAGCGTTTAGGGCACTTTCCTTTTGACTCTCGAGGGCGGTGTCACCTCCCTGCATCTGCTGCTCTATTTCTAACCAAACGTCTCGTGCGTTTGTCAGACTATCCACTCTTGCGTACATATCATTAGGAAGAGCCATAATCAGAAGGGTCAGTGCACGCTTGTCAACGAGGTGCCGGGCTCTTTGTTCTGGATTGAACATCTCAACTGGCTTCTCGACTACATACGACGGAAGTTCGGGACACGTATCTGTTTTGGGAACAGCGGCAACCGTGACGGTTGGTCGGATTGGGCCTTCACGGATTGACTTCATGAGATTTCCATCGAGCATGTCTAGGAAGTGTATCATCCGGCGCTTCCATTGCTGGTACTCGCCCATCACCAGGACAGGAGGGCGAGTTTCGGAGCCAATCCCCAGGATTTCCTTCGACATTTCTAAGAAAGTAATGAGACCTCCTTGAAAGATTCACTTGGCTTGAACACAGAAAAGGTTTTGAAAAAGCTGGTGTTACGAGCGCCTCGGGACACAGAAAGCTTGGTAAAAGTAAAAGGTTTTAAAAGCAAGCTTAGTGTCGGATTCGAGAAACAAAACTGCAAGAGTTTCGGCTCAAAGAGGCGAAATCCGACTTGGAAACAAATGTTTTCCGATTCGGATTTGGCTCACAACAGGGTGCGGAAAAGCAGCTTTTCCGATTCGGAAAATGAGCTTTTCCGATTCGGAAAAGTTGGGTGCGGAAAAGGGATTCGGAAAAGAGAAACTTCTCAAGAGCAAGACCCCGAGTCAGAGACTCGTTTTCCGATTCGGAAAACAGAGTTTTCCGATTCGGAAAAGGAGAGATCTCCGATTCGGAGAATGAGCAATTTCCGACTCGGAAAATTTGAGATGATATTTCAGCTCTCGTTTTCCGATGCGGAAAACCTGCACAGAAAGCTCGAAAAATTTCTTAAAAACACTTAAAAACCTCTTAAAAATCAGTGTTTAGACCCCCAAAATGTAGGAAAATGCTTAGAAAACTATGGGGAATCACTTAACACTTAATTTAAGCCCTTTAAAACACCTTTTGGATTGAAGATCCAAAAGTTTTGAAAAACTCAAACAAAAAAAAAACTTTAGAACTTTCTAAAAATCAAACCAAAAGCCAAGGAATCAACAACCTGGCTCTGATACCAATTGTTGTCCCTAGAAACAATGAAATGCAAGAAGAAATGGATGGAAATCCTATCAAGAGGATGAAATCAATATAAGCTTTGATAAGAACTCAACAATGGAGAAAATGTTGCCCAATTTGGTAAAAGATGATTTCATGTGCAAAACCCTAGAAATCCTTTACCTTATATAGGTAGAAGGAAGTTTGACAAAGTGACAATAAAGGCCCCCGAGGTTCCAAACCTCAAACAGGGGCACTAAACAAAATATACTGTTTACAAAACAAGGAAACTAAACTAGAAAGCAGTTTAAAGATAGATAATTCTGACTCTTCTCAACACCTGGGTTCTACAGAAAGAATGAAGCCTTATCTGGATCGTCTTGTGTTGCGAGCGCAGTCGGCTTTTATTCTGGGTCGCAAGATTGGGGATAATATACTTATGGCGCATGAATTGGTGATAGGATATCATTTGGAGAAAGGCCCCCCGCGATGTGCTTTTAAGATAGATCTTCGGAAAGCTTATGATATGGTGAGTTGGGATTATCTATTTTGTATGCTTGAGGGCTTTAATTTCCACCCGGTTCTAGTTAAATGGATTCGGGAAATGGTGTCCACAGCTTCTTTCTCGGTGGTAGTTAATGGAGAAGCACGAGGGCATTTTCAAGGTAAGCGGGGTATTAGACAAGGGGATCCGCTTTCCCCTTATTTATTTACTCTTGTTATGGAGGGATTTTCGTTGCTTTTTAAGCAGTGCATTTCGGAGGCAGCTACCTTTGGATATCATCTTGGTTGTCAGGATTTGGAGTTGACCCACTTATGCTTTGCGGATGATCTGTTTGTGTTTACGAGAGGAGATGTTCAGTCCGTTGAGGTACTTAAGAAAACTCTTTCATTGTTTGCTTTTCGTTCTGGTTTGGCTCCTAATCTCCAAAAAAGTGATGTCTTTTTTGGTAATGTTGAGCTAAGTGTTCGTGAGGCCATATTACATTGTCTTCCTTTTAGGGCTGGAACGTTTCCCATTCGCTATTTGGGTGTACCTCTTTCTCCTGTATCACTAAAACCGGCTGATCTTAACCCTTTGGTCTCGAGTGTTAGACTTAGAATCCAAAATTGGAAATCTAAGTTTCTTTCTTTTGGGGGTCGTAGACAGTTGGTGATCTCTGTTCTTCAATCCTTACAATTGTATTGGATGGCTGTTTTTCTTATACCGTCGGGAGTAGTTCATGAAATTGAGAAGCTTTTGAGGAATTTTATTTGGGCACAAGGGGACCCTGCGGGTGGTAAGTGTAAAGTGGCATGGGATCTTATTTGTCGGCCGTTGGAGAATGGAGGATTGGGCTTTCGTAGACTTGGTTTATGGAACCGGGCTTTACTCACCAAGAACTTGTGGTCTATCCTTACTAATAGGGATTGTTTATGGGTTTCTTGGGTAAGGTCCTATGCTTTGCGGAATTCGTGTTTTTGGACAGCTAGGAAAACTTCGAGATGGTCTTGGGTTCTGGTTCGAATTATGAACTTGAGAGATGAAGTGCGCCAGTTTATTTCGGTTCGGCTGGGTAATGGTTCAAGGACTAACGCCTGGGAGGACGTGTGGTTACCTTGTGGTCGTCTTTCTGCCTTTGTTCCGTACCGATTCGTCCATTTGGAGGGATTTGCGATTGATACTACGGTTTTGGATCTGGTGGATACGTTTCATGACGGGTGGCCTGATCATTGGAAGCTTCGGTTTCCAATTTTGAGTACTTCCCCTATTCCGACTTTACAGATGGATGGTGCTGATGGTTATTGTTGGGATCTGGGTGGAAATGGTCATGGTACTTGCACGGTTCAGAGTATTTATACTTCGCTAGCAGGGCAGATGCCAGTCATTCCTTGGTGGAAAGCTGTTTGGTTTAAGGGACACGTTCCTAAGCATGCTTTTTGTCTTTGGACAGCTTGTCTTAAGCGGCTACCTACCTTGGACCGAGTGGCTACTTGGAAAGAGGAACCTCCGGACCTAACGTGTCGGTTGTGTGGTATTGCTAATGAGTCACATGACCATCTTTTCTTTGAGTGTTCTTTTTCTAGACAGGTGTGGATTCAGGTGATGGACAAGGTGGCTCTTAGAGATTTCCCTTGCTCTTGGACGCCTATTATTGATGCACTTTCGGATCAGAGTACGAGGCCGAACGTTTTGGAACATAGTCTTGTTTTAGCTGCTACGGTATACACTGTGTGGTGTGAGAGGAACCAGCGGATCTTTCGTGATATCTCGAAACCGGTCCCTCACTTGGTCCAGTTGATCATGACGGCGGTTTTAGATCGAGCTGCTTGGAAGAGGAGGAAAAAGAAGACGGTTATAAATCAGCATGTGGACACGACGTGATAAGTGGTTTCTAAGGCTTTGGAACTGGAGTGGTTGGATTGCGTTTTGGCTTTTTTGGAGTTGCATTTTCTTTTGTAGCTTGTTTGTGTCTGTTAGCCTTTGCTTGTATTGGCTCTTACTTTGTTGGTTTGGGGTGTTGTCGGATTTCTTTTGTTTCCGGCTGGGATTGTTTGTACTTGACTTTTGATGCTTGTTCTTTGTTCTTTTTATAAAATTGCCTGTTTTCATTCAAAAAAAAAAAACTTTATGATATAATCTTTAAGATTAGTTTAGATTGTTAATAAAGCATGAAAAAAATTTAATTGGGTTGAAATTAAAGATTAAATAGGTAGAAGAAAAAAGAAATTAGTTTTTTAATAAAAACTGGTTTAGTTTGGTTTATAAATAAACAAAGTCTTAGAGTATGAAGTTGACCTTGGTTACTCTACATATTTGTCACTGTCATTTGTAATTTGCTGATTTAAACCGTAGGGACTAAAAGTGAGACTTTTGTCAAACCATAAGGACTAAAAATGTATTTTACTCAAATATATAATTTTGAAAATCCAATAAAAGACCCTAACAAAATAAATTGAGTAAAGTTCAATTTTCGTCCCTGAACTATCTGGATTTTAACATTTTTCGTCCCTAAACTAAGGAAAGTCGGATATCGTCCTTATAGTATTCAATTTTGTTTCAATTTTGGTCCCTCTCACTAACCCCGTTTGATTTTAGCCGTTAAAGAGTATCACGTGCAAATCATGTGAGGGTAATTTTGTCATTTCATCTTTCTTTTACCCCTTTTAAATGAACGCATCTCTCTCATTCACTTTTCTCTTTCTTCCCCAAACTTTGTCCTCAACCTCTCAAATAATAGGAAGCTTAAACCAAACTTTTAACAATGGTGATATGTCCCTGTGGAGCAGATGCTATGATTCGTACATCGTGGACAACTTCTAACCCTGCTTTAAAGCCCCTAAGCAGATGTATACCCTTTTGAACTGCCTTGTGGTTGTCCCCAGGTTTGGTTCAATCTCCAACTCCAGTTTTCACAGTAGTTCCAGGATTTGATCTCTGCAACTCTTCAAGGTAGTCCCTCAGAAGCAAATACTGTTGTGAATAGTCTCCCCTCACTTGTCTGGTAGCCATTTTTTTTGCCTTAAAGACTTGTTGTGATGAAACCCTAATTTGAAACTTCTTCTGGATCTGTTCATGAAGTGTCTTTAAAGGGATGTCTGGGTTTGTAGCAATCTCTTCTTGAATATGTTGTGATAGGATTCTGGCAGTGCATAAGTTAACCTTTCTAGCTTGCAAACAGGTGTGATCTCCAGTATATGTTTTGACTGTCCAATTTGAGTCATTCTTACTTGTAGACACATGCAAAACCCAAGAACAATGCACCCCACTTGCATTTGCCTTTTTACTGGACCCAGCAGCCTTTTTAATTGGCCCACCAGCCTTTTTAATTGGCCCACCAACCTCATTGAATACTGGATTTTGTCCTTTACATGTGGCCCTCAACCTTGTGTTGTCATTCTTTATTATTCTTATGTCCCTACAAAAATGCATAGAGTACATGGTTACCCTCTTTTTTACTTCTTCCCTTATACCAAAGGTTTAACCAACATAAAAGCTATACTCATCCCTTAAAATGTCTTCTTTTCCATGCAACTTTTTAAGCTTCTTTAACTCTTTTTTTCTTGTTGCTCCCAAACTGTCACTTAAATCACTTTCAAAGTCCTCAAAATCCATTGGATCCTCATCTTCATACTCTACTTCTTCCTTATCAACCTTTTCATTCCCAACCCATTCTGCTTCCCAATCAACATTATCATTGAAGGAGGTCATGTCTACTTCAACCATGTAGTCAATATCCTCTTCATCACCTAGATAATCACTGTCACTATCACCTTCATCATCACTTTCATCAGTCTCATTGTATCCCTTTTCAACACCCTCATGACCATCTTGTTGATCAACACTGTAAGTCTCTCCAAAGAATGGGTCAAAGTCATCCAAGATATCTTTATCAAATGCATAGTCACCCACCCCATGACCATGTTGATTACCATCTTCTACAGCCTTGTCACCCCCATGACCATCTTCATTACCATGTTGATTACCATCTTCTACAGCCTTGTCACCCCCATGACCATCTTCATTACCATGTTGATTACCATCTTCTACAGCCTTGTCACTAACCCCATGACCATCTTCATTACCATGTTGATCATCTTCCATAACATCTTTGCCATTACCATCTTTAGGTCCAGATTTACCAATCTCATCTTCTTTATATTCCCATCCTAGACATAGCCTTTTCCTACATGAACTAGAACCCACTTCTTCTGTTTGCTCTCTGTTTCTACTCAATTCAGGTGAGTTGTTATCACTCAACTCTTCAATGATAACCTTTTTAGGTTCAGGTGACATAAAATAGGTTTGCAACCTTGTTGTCCCATTTTCAATATAAACACTAGGGTTAATTATATGGGTGTGTATCGAACTTGTCACGTTTTTTTCATTGTATGTATCCAACTTTTAAAATTGTCATTGTATGTATCGAACTTGCTAAACTTTGCCATTGTATGTATGTTACCTGCTTAGAAGGTAAACCGATACATACAATGGCAAAGTTTAGCAAGTTCGATAGATACAATGGCAAAGTTTAGCAAGTTCGATACATACAATGGTTACGAAAGCTAAACTTTGCCATTGTATGTATGTTGCCATTGACCGGTTAACTGCTTAGAAGGTAAACCGATACATACAATGGCAAAGTTTAGCAAGTTCGATACATACAATGGCAATTTTAAAAGTTGAGTACATACAATGAAAAAACGTGACAAGTTCGATACATACCCATGTAATTAACCCTAAACACTAACCAACTTACATTTTGGAACATATTTCAACAACCTTAACACATCCTGATCACAAGCAAATGCTTGAAGGCCAAAATCCAAGTTTAGGATTAAAAAATGGTAATACATCATGTAAGTACCATGGTAACCTAAATGCTTCATAATCGCATTAAATTCATGGATTGAGAGCTGATTAGGATCAACCAAATCAACAAATGTTACCTTCCCATTCAAGTACTGCCTACCGGGGCTTCTAGTGAAAATACCACCATGATGAATCTTCATCGAAAACAGGTTTGCATAGAGGTCTGTAAACATATTAAAAATATACATTGGTTAGTTATGAACAAAAAGCCCTAAATTTTGAATTCTCTCCAAACATACGTACCATATATCATATCTGCATCAAAATCATCAGGTGTTTCTCGAACCCTTCACATTTCGTTAGCCATGAACAATGCGAGTTGCTAGATGAAAATCATGAGCTTCAAATTTGCCAATCGTAAGCTTTACAGAACCATGAAATCAGTTTCAAGGGTTTACCATGGGTTTATGAAATCGTTAGAGAGAAAAGGGGTTTTTGAATCAGAAAAGTGAATGAGAGAGAAAAAGGGTAAAAGAAAGGTGAAATGACAAAATTACCCTCACGTGATTTGCACGTGATACTCTTTAACGGCTAAAATCAAACGGAGTTAGTGAGAGGGACCAAAATTGAAACAAAATTGAATACTATAAGGACGATATCCGACTTTCCTTAGTTTAGGGACAAAAAATGTTAAAATCCAGATAGTTCAGGGACGAAAATTGAACTTTACTCTATTTATTTTGTTAGGGTCTTTTATTGGATTTTCAAAATTATAATATTTATTTGAGTAAAATACATTTTTGGTCCTTATGGTTTGACAAAAGTCTCACTTTTGGTCCCTATAGTTTAAAAAGTATACATTAGCCACTACACTATGCTATTTTGTCCAATTTTGGTCCCTCTGACTAACGGTTGTTAAGTGAAGCCGTTAGTTCAGGGGTAGTTTGGTCTTTTCCTAATTTTCTTTTATTTTTGTTTTAAAAAAATGAACGCAAGGACCAAAATTGTAATTTACTCCTTCATCTTCATCCTTCATCCGACATCCTTCATCTTCATCATTCATCCTACATCCTTCATCTTCATCTTTATCTTCATCTTATCTTCATCATCCTCCAACCACCATCATCACCACCCGTCACCACCACCACCACCACTAACTTAGCCATTACCCATCACCACCCACCACCCACCATCACCACACATCCCTATCCCACAAAACATAGATTGAAAACACACACAAAACAAACACATAGATTGAAACTTGCACACACAAAACACACACACAAATCGAAACACATACGGAACTAAATCTGGAATCACACTTAAACCTAGTGCTGAAGAACAGATCAAACCCCAAAATCAAATTTAAAAGTCGAAACCTAAATCGAAACCAAAATGAAAAGTCACGAAGAAGGGGGTGTCGTTTGTAGAAGGTGTTCGTCGGTGGTGGAGGTGGGGCGACCGGTGGTGGAGGCGACGACTGATGGTGTGCAACGTGGTGGAGGCAGACCGCGGCGGAGGGGGGGTGGAGGCAGACCGCGGCGGAGGGGTGGTGGAGGCACAACGCGGCGGAGAGGGGGTGGTGGAGGCACAATGCGGCGGAGGGGGTGGTGGAGGCAGACGTCGGCGGAGGCGGGTGGTGGTGGCAGACGTCGGCGGAGGCGGGTGGTGGTGGTGGATGGTGGATGAGGCGGGTGGTAGTGGTGGATGGTGGAGTTAGGTGGTGACAAAAGGTTAATTAGGGTTTTTATTCAGATCTGATGGTTGGTTTCGTAGTGATGGTTGGTTTCTTATTCACATCTGATTTTAGGTTACGGTTTTTATTAATGAAGAACAAATTTTGATAAATTACAATTTTGGTCCTTGAGTTCATTTTTTTAAAACAAAAATAAAAGAAAATTAGGAAAAGACCAAACTACCCCTGAACTAACGGCTTCACTTAACAACCATTAGTCAGAGGGACCAAAATTGGACAAAATAACATATTGTAGTGGCTAATGTGTACTTTTTAAATTGTAGGGACCAAAAGTGAGAATTTTGTCAAACCACAGGGACCAAAAATGTATTTTACTCTATTTATTTTGTTCAAATACAAACTTCAGGCTTTCCTTTCTAATGAGAATTGAAATTGTATTAATTATTTATTGTTAGATTACAATAAAATCATACACATCGATCATACTATTATACAAGTATACTAAAGTACATACAAAAACACAAAGAAAAGGCAAGGAACTCCCAAAGTAAAGCATAGTCACATACTATTATGCTCATTAATAACATTCAACTAACATCCATCTTTTGGGTTATATACTCCTACCATCTTATGAGCAAGCCAAAAATGCATGTACATCGATCGAATTACGTCATGTTCAACACTATGGGGGCGTCGTTGTACCCAGAACCGCTACAGTTAACCACAACCTTCGTGCCATGAGGCAGTGTAGGGCAAAGCTTTTCTAGATATGCCAATGCATGAGAGGTCTCCAATGCCGGAATTATACCTTCAAGACGACATAGCCTTTTGTACGCTGCATTTGTTTAATTTAATTAGAACGATAAGATGCAATACATGGGAACTATATAGGATCAGATTCAGAGAAAAACTATAAAAAAAATGAAAATCTCCATACGTATATACAAATAATTTGTAACATTCACATGTGCATAAGAATCAAAAATTACTTTCAATGACTTTTAATTAAGGCCTTTCCAACAAACCTCTCTCTCTCTCTCTCTCTCTCTCTCTCTCTATATATATATATATAGGGTCAATTTCGAGGGAAAACCGCAAATAAACGGAAAACCGACGAACGCCCTCGTAGCCCTCCATCTCGACGATATGCACTTGTGCATATGGCTAGTTTGTAATATGCACACATGCATATGCAAAGGTGCATGATGCATTCATAAAAACCAAAAAATGATTTATTTTACCCATATGCACGAGTGCATACGATTCAGATGGAGGGGCTACAAGGGTGTTCTTCGGTTTTCCGATTATTTGAGAGGTTTGTCTTTGAACCTCCTCTATGCGCGCGCACACACACACAAAGATATATATGGGGGTTATTCATAGGAAATCGAGCTATTAACTGGCTGCCCTTTTGTAATTAGTGTTTGTTATTTGCCAATTTGCTTACCATCAACAGCTTCTTGATCAGTAACCGTGTAGCAATCAACTCTACCAAAATCTTTTAGATAACTTAGCTCTGGGCTTACTCCTGGGTACTCCAATATGCAAATATATACATATACATTTATATATATAATCACCAAATTACCCTTTAAGAATCTGAAAAGATAGAACAAGAGTTTTTTGGTTAAATAAAACTTACCCACTAGCCACTGATTGTGTTGTTGTAATATGGCCTTCTTCATCTTGTAGCAAATAACACATAGCCCCATGATAAACACCAATTTCACCTCTTACAAGACTTGCACAATGTAACTCATCATCATTACTATTGTTATTAATGTTTCCCACTCCACCACCCTCAACTCCAATCATCTTTACACTTTTATCCCTTATGAATTCATGAAACAAACCTAATGCATTGCAACCACTCCCTACACAAGCAACCAATACATCTGGTTTCCCACCCCATTTCTCCATTGCTTGCTTTCGTGTTTCTTTTCCGATAACCGAATTGAATTCACGAACCATGGTCGGGATTGGGTGTGGGCCCACAGCCGTTCCAGCGAGGTAGTAGTCGGTTTCTAGGTTTTCTAGCCATTCCCTGATTGATTGTGAAGCTGCTGCCTGAAAACTTCCTTCTACAAGCTTAACCTAAAACACAATTGGTCAATAGATATGTTTAGAGCATCTCCAACAATTTCTCTAAAAGATTTTCAAAATAAAGAATAAAGATCTAAGGGGGTGTTTGGTTGGGGGTATTGAGGGGTCAGGAATGTGAATGATAATGAAAACTGTTGTTTGGTTTGATATTATATAATATAATCATTCCTGCAGATCCATTAATTTTCATTCCTGTGCAAATTTGGGGGGAATGAAATTTTTATTTCTACTTGGTTATTTTTTCTATGCATTGTTCCATCTATGGATTATATATGAAACATCTTTGGTATTTTCCAAGTTGGAAAAACATATTTTTTTTAATATAAAACAGTTTTTCATTGATTATATGGGGTTAACCAAACAGCATCAATGCAATGTTCATTCCTATTCCCATTCTCCAGCATCCCCATTTTGATTTACATTCCCATTCTCTGAAATGAACCAAACGCTCCCTAAAATCTTTAAAGAAAACTAGTGTTCGGCACCGCGCGTTGCGCGGTGTTGTTAAAGTTTTTATAAAGTATTATCGTTAAATGAGTCGATGATCACATATCATATATTAAGTTAATTAAAAAATCGATATTAAACTTGATGTGAAGTTACCTCATCATCTTTAGTTGTTTCTTTTAAGTTATAATATATATATATATATATAATGAAGTAATAACTAATAAATTCTATATCGTTGTGCGTTGTAATTGACTCAAATAATTATATGTGAATATAATTGAGTTGTTAATGTTTTCATGTTAAGGTTGTTTTTTCATAAATTAGTTTTTAGGTTAAAAATCTTGAAAAAATAAGAGGTTTTATATCAATTCTAATTCCATTTTTTATATTCTTTCATTTCAGATAAAATTGGAATAACTATATATATTAATTGTAGTGAGTTATTGTTTCGAGATGAAACAGAAAAAATTATATATTAATAATAGTAGCAAGTTATTTTTGCAAATTTTATATATTTGTTTAATTTAATTTAAAATTTGAACTCACCTCTGTATATGTTTCTATCTTTCGTTTTTCATATTGCTAGTTTTTTTTTGACAAAACATATTGCTAGTTGATTATGATATATTTTAGTTTTGATTATAATTTTAACTATATCTATTGATTCTACTAATTGTTTCTAATTGTATGTATTTGTTTAATTAATGATATTAAATATAATAAGTATCCATTAAGTTATTAATGAGAGAGTTAGTAATAAATACTTAATTATATATAAATTTTATTGAAGAATAATATATATATATATATATATCAAATATTCCACTTATTAAAGAGCTGGATAACTATAAATATTTAACTATACATTAATTTTGATTTTATTTATATATATTGTTTTTAATGTTATTTTATATTTTTATTATTTTTAATAAAATATTAAATAGTAATAAAAATAATAATAAGTTGGTTCAGACTTTGTATATTAATTGAAAATTAAATATTTAAAGTTATTGGAATATATATAATACATATCAATATATACCATAAATTTTTTTATTCTTTTATTTTACATCATATAATATATATATATATATATATATATACTTCTATTCACATGAGATGTACTTGAATACATTATTATATGTGTCTTTTTTACAATAAAAAAATTTATAAGTTAAATAAAAAATTTAAGAGGATGATTAATTACGTCAATATTATCTTATGATCTTAGTCATATTATTTACATAACACTCTTATGAAAACATAAAAGATTTAGAAAAGAATCACAACTAAAGAAAGACTAAAAAAACCAAATGTTATTATTTGGAGTTCGATTGTTGTCAACAATTTCTTTTCTAGGAAACTACAACAATATAAGCAAAACAAATTGAGAAAAAACCCTACATAAAACACTCGTACAACATACAATATCAAGTGGAAAACATGAAAGAGAAAAAAATAACAATTGTTAAGAAATTCCAAATAAAACTCAAAAACTTATTAACAATCGATTATAATATACACAAATCAAAAACATTATTTGAATTTTGATGGAAAAATGTTATAGTACATAAATATCAATTAGGAAGCATGAAGGAGAACAAATATAACAATTGGAATAAGTTTCAAAAATAGAAAAAACAAAAAACTTTTATAAAAACAATACAAAATATACACAAAAACGTATAAAAATTATATGGATTTTTTTATAGAAAAATATAATAATATTGATTGACATGCATATATGTACACATAAACAATATATAACTTACGAAAATCATAAAATAATCATAAAAAGTGTTAACCTACCTTGAAGTTATACGAAAATTGAGCAACAATGTTGATGGAATATGAATTATAAAAAATAGAAACAACAAACAAAATAGGAATACAATAGTATAACATAGAACAAAAAGTTGTTAATTGCATTTTGGTGGAGTATAGGTTGTAATTTATAGATGATTATGTTGTAGGTTTTCTTTCAATTAATAAATGTGAATATGAAGAGGCTAAAATAAATATCTTTAAGAATTTAAATAATGTGGAAGTTAAGGCTAATTAAATTCTAAGTAAAATTATCAAATAGTATAAGGGTATGAGAAGGTGAAAAGGGTAGAGTAAATGTTTTTAAAAGTTAAATAATATGAAAGTTAAAGACAATTTAATTGTTAAGTTAAATTACCAAATTGTCCTTCTTATAATAAAACATGGAATTTATATTTAAGGGTAGAATAGTCTTTAGCTTAATTGATATTTAAAAAACTCAAAAAAAGGAGAAAATTCTTTTGGGCAAATACTCAATAGATAGAATGCCACATCATACACCCAACATCCTCCTTTTATATATATATAGATTACATTCAACGTTAGAAACTACATCATTACTTATATTATTAAAATAGAGTAAATTACATATTTTTTTCTCTATGGTCTACACTTTTTACCCACGGTGGTCCCAAAATCTAAATAAATTCACAAATGGGAACTTCTAGTTAACCTAGTTAATTCAAAGGGGTATTTTGATCATTTATAATTTTTTGGTTTTTCTTTGTAAAAAATAAATACATGAAGATTATATTATTTAATATATATAATTAGTGGATAGTAATTATTGTTCTATTTATTATATATATATATATACTGCAAAATTCTAAATAAGTAAACTAAAAAGACAATTGTCTTGTTATTTATAGAAAAACAGAAAAAGAATGTATCATTTATTTTATAATTATATGATTTTTAACTATGTTCATATAGTTGTAGGATTTAATCATTAATAATTAATTAATCGAATAAAAACTTTGAAAACTAACATAATGACGCATATTTTTTATCTATACTTTGATGGAATATATTATCAATCATTCTCTAACTTTAAAAATTCATAAAATTACTTATGTTGTATTATTCTTTACTTTTTGTATTTTAATATAGTTTGTTTGTGGATTTTTCAAATAAATATTTATTTATTTCCAATTAAATTTTTACACCCTCATAGAGCATCCACAATGTAGTTTCCCAGGGGTTTTCAAAGGTTTTCAAAAAGCAAACACCTCACTTTGAGGTTTTTCACATAGTGTAAAGGTTCTTCGGATGAGGTTTTTCGTGGGGTTTTGCGTTATAGGTCGTAACTGCACGACCTGCTTTTTCAGAGGTTTTCGTATTCAATCTGTTTTAACCTTATAAAACTTTATAAAAATCTCGTACTAATAGTATTTTCTTGATATAAATAAATACGTATTTGTATGATTTTATTGTATTTATGTTTATAAATAAAAATATAAAAGATATATAGTTAAAATGATGGGATCCTAAAAATTCTGGAAAAGTTTGGATGGGATTTTTTTACATAATAAAAATATGTAGAGGTTTTTAAGTTGTTAATGTGATAATAATGCATAAAATAAAAGGTGTGAAAAACCTATACATTGTGAATGCTCTTAAAAATTTACGGGAGATGAAGATCTAAGAAATGAGGGTACAGCCGAACAGATAAGATATAATTGATGACCGATAGTGATGGCCAAACGAAACCGAACCGAACCGAGCCGAAGGGCTAGCCCGAACCCGACCCGTTGACCAACCCGATCCGACCCGAACCCCGGTCAAACCCGGGTCTCAGCCCGCGGGCCGGAAACCGGTCTGGAACCCGGGCGAACCCGAAACCCGGGCCGGAAACCGGTCCGAACCCGGCCGGAAACCGGTCCGAACCCGGCCGGAACCCGGGCCGGAAACTGGTCCGAGCCTGGCCGGAACCCGGGCCCGACTCAACCCAGGTTTGACCAAACCCGGGTTTGACCAACACTGTAGCAAACCGGGTTTTGGTCAAACCCGGCCCGAACCGGCCCTAACCTGAAATTCGGCCAACACTAATGACCAATGTCGGGTGAGATATCATTTGTGTGTATATTTATTATTTAGTTATTAAGATATTAAGCAATATAATTTTAAAATTGTTTATTTTTTATTTTCTAGTAAGGAAAAGACAAAATAGTTATAAATCACTAAAACATTCATTTGGAGGGACCCATAAACATACGAAAAAAAATGCAAACAAGGCGTCGTATTCGTGTATTTATTTTGATTTCGGAATTACTGAGTAAAAAGTATAAACCACAAGGACCAAATGTCATTTACACATTAAAATATTACATAATTTCATTTCAAAATTGATTAGTTGTGGGATATAATAAAAAAATATTATGCTAAAAATTTTTGAAGATATCTCTAAATTTGAAGAATTTTACTTTCTCTCCCCAAAATTTTTTTCATTTTGAAGAAAGTTTGGAGACTTGGTTGAAACAAAAAAAATGCATAAAATATCTATGTTCTCCATTTTGAAGAAGCTCTTGGGGAAATGCTATTAAAGCATCTTCAACACCTTCATAAAAATTCTCCAAAGTAGAGAATAAAATTCTAAAATCTTTATATGAAAATAAATTTAACCCAAAAGATTCTTTATTTTGAAGTTAGCATCATTACTTATCTTATTATAATATTATATATATCAAATCTATATATATATTAAAAGAAGGTTTTTGCTGATGTCATCAAAATGGAATTGAGTGATTTCATTGGTCAATTAAACAAATTCTATAAAATGATGATGTCATAATCTATTTTCATTTTTTTTTCCAAAATTTACATACCTAAAATTTCTCATTAATTTATTAGTTTCCCTTTTATAATTTACATTTTGTATCCTTATAATTATTTGATTAAATTACTTATTACCCCTTAGTTTTTCAATTTTCACTTTACATTCTTATCATATTAAGGTAAATAATGTATATGAATTAAAACCATTTAAGTTTTTTTTTATAAATTAACTCTTATAATCGTCTTGACAATACCTTCAAAATGAGTATAATATTGAATATTTTTTTAATTTATTTATATTAGTAAATATTAAGAATAGATATAAATTAAGTTATTTACATTTTATTACAATTCTATCGTTGATATTCTTGAAATTTAAAGATTCCTATTTTTAATCTAATTTTTTTATAAATTATTTATAAATAATAAAGTTTATTTTATTTAAAACGCTATTGTTGATGTTCTTGAAATTTAAATATTTCATCCTTTTAATCTTACTAATTCTATAGATCATTTATAAATAATAATTTTTTTTTAAATCCTACAAATCAAAAACACTATATAATTTATTTCAGAATCCCTCCCATTTTAGAATCATTCACGAAATCCAAATCTTTCAACAAAAGAATTTCAGATATTTTAACAACTATTAGATGACTAAAATATTTAATAATAAGAGTAATTTTTTTTCATTTAAATCGTTGATTAACTAGAATTATTTTAATAAATAATAATTCTCTACTTACTCAATTTCAAGGAAAGCTTTGAATAAAAAAATGAAAGAAAAGTAATTTAAATGTTATATATATAATTTCATAAATGGTTATGATTAAACTAAATCACTAATGTTTCTTTTATCAATTAACCAAGTCATATTTATATTGTTAATTGGATATTACGTTTGGTTTGTGGTGAATTATTTGTGAACTTTATAATGCAAATGTTAATTCTTATTAGAAACTAAAACAATATGTTTAAATCGTCCGTGTATTACACGGGCCATTAACTAGTAAAATATTATTTCTCTTTCCTATATATATTATTTCAAAAATTCGTATTTGTGGAACATAATTAAAAGTTAATTTTTTCTCATGGTAATCATTTTTAGAGACTTCTCCAAATTTAGAGATTTTTACAATCTCTCATCTACTTTCTTCATTTTGTAAAAAGTTTTAGAGAATCTATTGGAGCCAAAATTTGTTCAAAATCTCCTCCTTCTCCATGTTTAGAGAAGTTGTTGGAGATGCTCGTAGTTTTTGATCAGTTTGATGGCAAAAAAAAATTAATTGAGAGTAGATAAACTTAAGGCACCTTAGCTCCAAGCAACTTCATGAGCTGCAAATTGGAGGGTTTTCGCTGGGCATCCTTGGTTCCAATAAGAATGGTACAATCCAATGAGAACTTGGCACACACGGCAGCCGTTGCGACACCATGGTGGCCCGCACTTGTGGCTGTTATAATGCTTTTTTGACCCATACGTTTGGCTAAAATTGCTTGTGCAATGACATTGTTCATCTTGTAAGATCCTCCATGGTTGAGGTCTTCTCTTTTAAGATAGATTTCAGGCCCTTCTTCATTGATGTTCTTGTAATGATTTGTGAGATTTTGGGCATGGTAGAGAGGAGTTTCGCGTCCTCCGTAGTCCTTCAGTGCAGCTGTTAGTTCCATCTATGTTCATGTTTTAAGAATTAAATCACTTTTCATAGTTGATCCATGATCAACAAATCTTATGGATATGTTTATGTAGAAAGCCAAAAATTGATGTAAGTTAACAAACTAAAAGCAAAGGAAACTAAAAACGAAGAATGATAATTTAGAAAAAGGATAGTCTCTAAAACTCCAAAAATCATAGATATTATTATAATTTCCTTTTTAAACCGAAGACCTTCGAATACCCCCATCAAGTCGGAGCATGGGGATTGGGAATATTCATTTACATTTGTCATGAATGTATTGTTCATGATGAATATTCATTCTAAATATAGACATATGGCACGATACGGTCCGGGCTCTCAATGAAAAACCATTCAACAAAACTTTCATTTCTCTCTCTCTCTCTCTCTCTCTCTCTCTCTCTCTCTCTATATATATATATATATATATATATATATATAATACACATACATACATAAGTTAACTTCATTCATTTCAACCTACTTATCATACATGTGATCTTTCAAATTAATTACTGCATGCATGAAAAAATATTTAACAACGAACCTTAAACTCATGATCGTGCAAAAGAGAGTTGAATTTCGCTTCAAGTTCGGCTAATGGAGCGATAAGGACTTCGGCTACAAACGTCCCCCCAAAGCTTCCAAACTTTCCAGCAGTCGGAGTTTTTTTCTACGGCTACATGAGTACTTAGTGTCTTTGTATAAGGTTTACATGTAAAATTCTGGTTTGTATTCAAATTCACATGCTCAAGGTTTGGTAGTACCACTTCCCTAACACAAGGCATAGAAAGATTTTGCACCCTGCATGCCATATTAGAGAGAGAGAGAGAGATAGAAAGAGAATTTGAATCTAGGTATGAAAGTAGTGGCTAATATTTATGTGTATATATACACATTTATAATATAGTAGTCAAGGGTCAATGAAAATGACACATTTTAAAGTGCACATAGATAATTTGGAAGAGGTTGAGTTAACTGCATGTTAATTGTTAATATGATTCTTATACATGTCAAAGAATAAGATAATTCTATTAATATATGATTTGATCTGATTTTATTGTAAAAAGGCATACATATATCAAGATCCAGAATCATTCTATTATTTGTTGTTTTTAAGGATGACAGTATAGATAGAATAATGAGTATTGTTTTGCTTAAATAAGAACTTGCAAGGAACAAGATTAGAAGTTGAGTTTTGTTAAGTTACAATTAGACAAGTCTTTGTGACGATGTTAAATGTTCTTGTTATAATCTCTCGAAGAAATGCTTCAAATATCTTTGTTGTGGTCATTTTGAATTTTCTTCCTGAGTTCTTGTTAATTAAGAACCCAAGTTTTGTTATGATTATTGCATAATTTTATTATTTTATTGTATTAATAAATCTATGACATATACTTATTAAATATATGAATAAAAATTATATAGATCAATAACTATAAAAGATATATTTTGTTATGTCGTCTCCCGTTCTTAAATTCTCTTACACAATTGTTTGTTGAGTTTTGATAAGTTTATTTTTAGACACGCAAATAAATTTATTTAATTATTCATAAATAAATAAAAATATTTTATCTTACTTTATTATTATGTTTAATTTTTTGTAATAATCAGGTTTACACAAAAAAGATGAAATTATCTACTTACCCACAAATCAAATAAAAGTCATTATCAACCCCATGTTTACATGATTGAATATATTTAGTTGAATTGTGATTACTAGCAATATTTAATTTTATTTATTTTATTTAGTATATAACATGAACTTTTATATTATATATTAGAATAAACTGTAATTTTGGTCCTTGTGGTTTGTTGTTTTCTTGATTTTGGTGCTCACAGAATTTAGTTGCTAGAAAAAATCTTCCTAGTATGTAAAATTATTTGTTTTGGTCCCTCTTGTTATCAAAAGTTAAATTATATATTTTACTATTACTATTATTTGTATCTATACTATATACACACTCCTCCATAAACATATCTTCTCTAACAATTTCTTTACCATTGACCACTAACCTCCCTTTCTCTTTCATCTCCTTCACCTACCACCACATATCACCACCATAAATCCCGATCTGAGCAACCCCCCTCCCTTACTTCGATTCGTTATGATGCCCACACGGTAAAAACCCTAATTTACCGGTGATAGCAACCCACCCTATTTAATCTCTTTCTATTGCGGCAAAACCAACTCAACTGAATCGAAGTGGGCATCATAACGAACTCAAACCTGGTGTTGATCAAAATCCAAATTCAACCGAAATCGAAAATGAACCCATTGGTCGTCATTAGTAAGTTGAAACCAAAACCTAAGAAATCCCTAAATTTAGACGAAGTGGCAAGGACACAAACTCAAACCCCTTGTATATCGATGATCTTTTTGGGTTTCATTTTCTGGGTTTAATAATTCAAGAACTTGATTAGCAATTTAGCATGATGATTTCTAGGATCATTTACTTGCATCATATAATGTAACTTGAAAAATTTTGATAGGCATCCCCACCATACAGGTCCTACAGTTATCATGGAGGAGGTAAATCAGTGCATGTATCTCATTGCCAAAGATGCGATTTCCATTGTTTAAACCTGGGACCTCACACATGGATTACACCCACATATGGATGTTTGCTAACTTTATTTATCACACATGTTGAATTGAGGGTAAATGTAATTTGTTTCAACTTAAGTCTTGAGATAAGGAGAATATAAAGATAATATTTAAAACATGGAAGAGAGGAGTGAAGGGGGATGTCTGAAACAAGATCAGGAAGACACTTTAGATAGGTGTGGTGTCCATTGACGTACCATGTAATGAGAATGAACCTCTCGATGGGGGTAAGTATTTCAGGGTTAAATCATTGAAAGAAGGGTGTTATCTAAAATGACTATTTTACCCTTATATAGAAGGCACAATGAGAATTAACAAATGAAATTTAGTTATTATGAGAGAGAGAGAGGGATCAAAACCAAGTATTTTACATGATAGGGGTTTTCTTTTAATATTTTTTTTATAAAGACTAAAACCTAAAAAACAACAAACTATATAGACCAAAAATGTAATTTACTCGATTTTATATCTTAGCTCAAAAAAGACCGAGAGGCCCTTATTATTACACGTCTATATTAAATAGTTCCTTTTAAAGAAATGATAATAAAATATTGAATATTAGTCAAATCATATTATATATCTTCTAAATAAGTTATTCTTGTCTATTAACTAGAGGTGTGTTCGGTTCGGTTTGGTTCGGTTTTGAAGTAAAAACCGAAAATTTTGGTTTTTATAAAAACCAAAATCATTCGGTTTTCGGTTTTTCGGTTTTTTGTTCCAAAAACCAAAAAAAAAACATAAATATATTAATGATGTAACTCATGGTTGCATACGTAAATCAATGAAATATTTTGTGGAGTTGTTTAATATGATGAAAATGTTTCATAAACTTCAATTTTTTGATGAAATTGTTTCATATTTCGATGTTTTTACATGAATTTTTTTTGTGAAACTTTTTTTTTTTCATTTCTATGTACAAAAAATACCTTCATATGAAACAATTTCAATAAAAAAAACTTAGTATATGAAACATTTTCATCATATTAAACAACTCCACAAAAAAAATCATTGATTTACGTATGCAACCATGAGTTTACACGGTTTATAATCTTTTTGGGTTTACAAATGAACCTCCCTATATATATATATATATATATATATATGAGGGAGTTTCAATTGCAAACCATAAAAAACATGCAAACCGTGCAAACTCATGGTTGCACACGTAAAGTTGGTGAAATTGATTCATGGAGTTGTTTAATATGATGAAAATGTTTTATAAACATCAAATTTTGATGAAATTGTTTCATATTTTGGTGTTTTTTATTCATATGAAACTTCCTCATATATATATATATATATATATATATATATATATAGGGGAAGCTTCAAATGAGAAGCATGTCAATTTAAGAAAACGTGAGGAGCAATCTTAGCCACCCATCTCGCAATTACGGTGGACGTGATCATTGAGGATTGACGCGATTCATGGGAGGGTAGAGATTATTAAAAGGGGGGACCGATCAAAGCCGCATTTGTTGACCGAGATGAGTGATTGAAATTGCTTTTCATGTTTTCTTAAATTGATATGTTTCTCGTTTGAACCTCCATATTATATATATATATATATATATTATGTTCAAATGATAAGTGCTAAAAAATGAGAAGTTGAGAAGTGATCTCCACCACTCATCCGGTCAATAAAGGCGGCTTTGACCGGGTCACCCTCCTTTAAGCGTCTTCACGCTCCATAAATCGCGTCAATCCTCTGTGATCGCGTCCACCGTAACCAGTTAAAACTGTCTTGAATGACCGGATAAGTGGTCGAGATCACTTTCTCTACTTCTCATTCTTTTAGCACTTCTTATTTAAACATTTATCTATCTATATATATATAACACGTTTTTGAAGTTCGTAGAACACGTGTATAATGCATAGTGTCGGTTATTTTCGTTGGACACTTTTTCTAGAAAAGCCCTTGTCAATGAATTAGTGCTTTTGCTAATTAATCCATGAATTATTCATGTCTTCAATTTATTGTACTATTGCAAAAACGTCAATAAATCTGCAAAAAATTAATAACCATTAGTGATTAACTTTTTATTTCCACATTGTATAGCTATTGGAATTTTCTCATGCAATAATACACTATTTGATTATAAAAAGTGTACATAAGAATTGCTTATGTAAAAAATTACACAAGTCAAATGTCGTATGAAAATGTGTGAGGCTTAACCGTCGAGAGAAAGAAATTGCAATCGATAAGAGGTGCGATAAAAGTAAAAATAAGACAGATAATTTGATGACGCAGGAAAAACCTCACGACGGAGAAAAAAACCTGCGGTCGACCTAAAAGATAAGTCGACACTGCACTATGATCACCAAGCAGGGATGATGTCCTTCAAGTTTACAGCTTCAGTCGTACGATTACAAGAGAAATAACAATGGAATCGAATGTAAAATACAATTTATCACAAAGAATAGCCAATATAGAACTTGTAAGCTTCGAGCAGACTTCGTGTCCCAAAATGATGGCTTGATTCTTCTTATATAGTAGCTTGAGAATAACCGTCCAACGGTATTGTTTATCTTTAATGCTCAGATCGTAACTGTCCAACGGTATTGTTGAGTGTTAATGTCCAAATTGTAACTGCCGCGAGAATCTTGCTTGTAACGGTCGACCTTTTGATGATGTCGGTTTCTATCGAACGAGTTATTACTTAAGACATGTCCGTTATAATGATGAATTCCAACGAGCATAGCATAGTACTCGATCTCAGACTTCCTTAGAGGTGGACAATGATAATCAGCTTGCCTGCATTAAAAGATATAAATCTCGTATGTTTATTCGTTAGTATCGTCGTACGACTTTATAGATGTCGTTCGACTTCTATGATAGAATAATTCGATAATCAGTGTTCTTTGCTAGAGGGTTTTATCTCAGGACCTTATCTTAATACAGTCTTATTATTTTGATCATTGTCTTACGATTATAACTAGCTGTCGTGCGTTCGTTGATTTTTACCCTAACAAGAATATTTTTCATAAAATCACCATTGTTATCTTGATTAGCTTTTTTTGTTTTTGCAAGTCATGTATTATGAGTTTTCTTTTCAAAAACATATCTAAAGTTGACTAAAAACTAAAAATAAATGACTAAAAACTAAAAATAATTGACTAAAAACTAAAAATAAAGGGATATTTGTTGTCATAGTTGTAGTTATAGAATGTATATGATTTCATCCAACAAAATGCCACAATGAAATTTTCATGCCTCTATAACTTTAACATTGTTACCAAAGGAGTGTCAGCCTAATGGTAAGGCTTGGGCACTACATAGTGGTGAACCCGAGTTCGAGCCTTGGGGCCGCATTCTGGAGGTACGAGGGCTTCGACCCCGAGTTGCATGCTTTAGCAGTCGGGCTTCGACCCAAAATTGTCGAGGATTAATCTGGACCCAATGTGGTCTGGGATACCTCTTCCAAAAAAAAACTTTAACATTGTTAAGGGAAAATAGAGTACTGGAGTTGCCCAGCAGGGAAACCTTGTTTCCGTCGGCATTGTGGCGGTGAACACCCTCCCCCCCCCCTCTCTCTCCCCGGCCAAAGAAAAAATATGAGGCCACCATGGTGGACACCCTATCCGTCCATCGTGGTAATTTGATTTTTGAATGTTGGAGCCGACCGTTGGGGACAAAAACTCGACCGTTGTATATTTTATTTTATTTTTACTAATACATATATACACACACACATACACGCGATCATCTTCTCTCATCTCTTTTTTTCTCTTTTTCAATTCTTTGACCAAAATACATGGATTCATCATCATCATCATCAACGGTTGAGTATTCATCATCATCATCAAGTGATGAGTCATCAAAATGAAGAGATTAACACGCGTAACACTCTAGCTTTGACAATAGTTGCTGACATGACATACTATATGTTACAACACATGAGGAGTTCAACAACTAGAAAGTCAATTACCAATGATCGTGAAGCTGCACATGAACGTTTGATGCCTAATTACTTTTCAGAAAACTCACTATATGGTGAAGACATTTTCAAAAGCAGGTTCCAAATGATCAAAGGACTTAATACAAATAGTTAATGATATGGAGCAAGAATATCCATATACACAGAGTTGGGATGCTAAAGGGAGACAAGGATTTTCACTGTTACAGAAGTGCACATCGGCTATACGCCAACTAGCATACGGTGTCATTTCTGATACATGTGATGAGTATTTGAAGATGTCCAGAAGGACTTCAGGGAAACCCTACAACACTTTGGAATTACTCAATTATACGCACGAGAAAATTTGCGTAAACCGATCACTAACAGTATTTCATCATTGTATGTTGCTCATGAGTCAAAATAAGGATTCCCTGGAATGCTCGGTAGCATAGATTGTACACATTCATTGTGGAGAAACTTTATGGCGTGGCAAGGTCAATACATGTGAGGAGATCATGAGCATCCGACGATTATGCTAGAAGCGGTTGTGTTGCAAGATTTATGGTTTTGACATGCATTCTTTGGACCAACTTGTTCCAAAAAAACAACATAAATGTGCTAAATCAATTGTCTTTGTTCAACGACGTGTTAAATAGAGTTGCACTAGAGAGTCGTTTGTTGTTAACGAAGTGCAATACAAACATGAGTATTATCTGCCAAAGAGATATAGGTAGCTACTTTTGTGAAAGCATTTTTGTTTCCAACCGACCTGAAATGAATAAATTTTAAATCAGTACAAGACTCGGCAAGAAAAAACGTGGAATAAGCTTTTGGAGTCCTAAAATCTCGTTGAGCTATAGTAAACAACCGAGCACGGGGCATGACATCCACAAAAATTAGAACGATCATGTACGCTTGTGTTATTTTACATGATATGATTTTAAAATATGACAAGCAAGCTATATGTCCTTTCCAAGAATCCGATCTTCCACCAAGTCGGGAAAGGGTTTCTCAAGAAATATATATAAATACTCTACAAGAAATACGTAACCGGGAAACACACACCAACCTTAGATCAGATCTCGTAGAACACATTTGGAACACCCAATTACCCAACTTAGACGACTAGTAGTATTTTTTAAGTGTAGTTGTATTTATAATTTTTAATCTAGTTGTAATTTTTAATTTAACATAATATTGTTGTTTTTATTAATTAATGGATTAAGAATTATATATGTTTGAATATATTTATTAATAAAAAAAATTAAAATTTTTGAGGGGTGGAAAGGTAGAAAGATGAGTACTACTGTACGGGTTTCAAACGGATAGAATGGCGAGAGAGAGAGAGAGAGAGAGAGAGAGAGAAAGAAAGAAAGAGAGTAAAAAGCTGACGTATCAAGTAGGGTGGAGGGATGAAGGGGTCACCACTCCCTTCACCCTAAGAAGGAAAGAAGAGTTGACCCATACCACCGTATGAAATAAAGTGAATCTGCACTTGCTTCCATGCATAATATGGCGATACATTATCTTATAATTTTCACTTTACGTAGTTGTCGATGCACCCTTGATAAACCGATGGCAACTAGTCATTGGTGACTACTCAACTTTTTCTACTTCACAAAGAAATCATAAACATGTTATCAAATCAAAGCTACTTTAATTTGTGTTCCATAACATCAAAGATGGTCATTAGCATGTTTGTGTAAGGCACAAATTCTAGGATCAGATACAACTCTCTTTTTATAATCAAACAAGCTAAATTTAGCAAATTCAATCGTGCTTTGCGTGTTTTAACTTTCTTGTACTTGATCTATATATAAACAAGCAGAGTGTGTTAAAAGACTTCAAAAATATTTGTGTTTTATAAAACTAAACGTATTTAATGTAATTGTAATGAGAGAATGTTTGTGATTTTGCTCAACTTAAAATAAGACGTACAAGACATAATATTGTATATAGATTAAGAAAAAAAAAAATCATTTTGACTAAGTATGAAAGGAATTTTAAATAGCTCCCTTTAATTCAAAAGGTGGGAATGGATCCTATCATATATTTCACATGTATGATAATCTTTATTTCAGGTGAATTTTTCATTTCAGTTGATATTTATTTTTCATGGTCTATTTTAAATTGTTAAATTATTAAGATAATTGTCTTTGTTTATATTTCTTTTAAGGTTTATGTTATTGTTTTCGCTTTTATATTCCACATGACTTCGATAAAGACATCAATAACATTTGTGACACACTCAAAATAATGTATGGATCAAAAAAGTGCAACAGAGATAGGGTTTTTTTATTAAAAAGACTATCCTTTCCCTCCCTTTCCTCCTTAAAAAAAACTCGAAAACACAAAAGGAGTGCTTGATTAGGGGTATTGCAGAGTAAAGAGTGAAAATGATAATAAAAATTGCTGCTTAGGGGAATGAAAATTTTCTTTGTACTCTGTTCTTTTTTTCATATGTCATTCCATCTTTTGATGTTAAATGGAACATCTATCGTATATTCAAAGTGAAGAGATGTTTTTAATATAAAAGAATTACTTATTGATTATAGTGGGTTAACCAAGGAGCATCAATACAATACTTATTTTCATTCTCATTCTCTTACATTTTCATTTTCATTCTCATTCTCATTTCTCATTCCCTAAAATGAACCAATCGCCCCTTAAAATTAGAAAATGTAGTAAATTTGTATAAAGTCTAATTCGAACTTGACACGTGAGAATTCCCACGTGACCAAGGTATATTTAAAATTTATGTATATTCAAATGAATTTTTGAAATTTCCAGCTTTTACAATTCATAGCAAATAAAGTAATATATTTTATACAACATGAAAAATTAAATAAACCACTTTCCATTTTGAACTTCATGTTTAAGAAAATAAGTCAACAAATCCCATTGTATATGGAATTGTAGAACAAAAGTTATGATGGTAGAACATGACTACAAAATAAAATATTTAGAGTATATTAATTACATGCGTTCTTATGATTAGGTAGCTTTATCACTTGTTGTTCTTTTTTTAAAATTAAATTACATTTTTGGTCCCTCACAAATAGTTGCTTTTTACTTTTCGTCCCTCCAAATGTAAAAGTACATTTGTGGTCCCAAAATGAGCTTTTTTTGCACATATTGGTCCCTCTCACTAACGCCGTCTAACTAGGCTCCGTTAAGTGGGTCATGTGCCCCTCACGTGAGGGGTAACTTTGTCTTTTGACCTACCTTCTTCAACCTCACATTCATCCTCATGAACATTCCCGTGCTTTTTGTTTTCATTCCCTTAATATTAAGGGAATGTTAAGGGAATGAAAACAAAAAGCACGAGAATGTTCATGAGGATGAATGTGAGGTTGAAGAAGGTAGGTCAAAAGACAAAATTACCCCTCACGTGAGGGGCACATGACCCACTTAACGGAGCCTAGTTAGACGGCGTTAGTGAGAGGGACCAATATTTGCAAAAAAAAAAACTCATTTTGGGACCACCAATGTACTTTTACGTTTGGAGGGGAAAAAAGCAGCTATTCGTGAGGGACCAAAAATGTAATTTAGTCTTTTTTGAAAATTCAAATAATCATGTCTTTAATTTATAGTTGTATTTTCATAACAAGTTCAATTATTTACTTCCGTTGAAAAAATCATTTTAATAAAAGGGCATTTTAGTCTTTTTAGTAATTTGCCTCATTTTTAATTTAAAACACATTCCATTATTCTTAATATTATATTATATATGTGCGTGTGTGTTGGCACATATGTAACATGTCATTTTTCAAGTCACATCCTGATAACTTGCTTTCCTACTTCTTTGCAGATGAAGCCCCCAATCGTTGGTTTTTGGTGTCAAACTGGAACTTAATATTGGGTGTTTGATGAAAAAGGCCCATAAACGAATACATGATACACTAGGATCATCACTTCTGCGAACTACGCCAATCGTCTTTTTACGATCCACCAGATCCTTATCAACAAGGATGACAACGAAAGTAAAAGCTAAAGGAGCAAAAATCAAATATTTCACTCTTCCACTTAATCGTTTTGATTTCATTGAGGGTTTAGGATGGTGGAGAAGGTGAGATCGGTGAGGGATGGCGGTGGCGCACCATGGCATCAAGGCTTGTGTCTCACGCCACGTTAAGCTTGTGGCACACAATGGCCTAATGCGCATTTCTCTATTTTTTAATGTTTTATATGCTAGTTTGTAATATATAGCCTAATTTAACTGGCTTATTACTATCGACTAACTGAATAACAGTACAAAACATATGCTCTTGTATATAATATTTTATATGAATTAGAAATTTAACCCCATAAGACACAGCTTGAAAATGCTACGCCTCACTCCATTTAAAACCTTGGTAGTGTCACGGTCAATGAGGGGATGAACTAGTGATTAGTTTTCGGTGGTCACAAGGACTCAACTCGTTACGATGATACAATCACAATGACATGATCAATTGAAAATATTCGAAAAATACCAAGAAGCGTTTAAACCACCTAATCTTAGGGACGAAACATATAAATTACACGAATATTTATATATCAAGTGCTTATATGACAAAAAAAATATGTAAACTTTATAAATTTTTATCAAGTTGCCTTCCAACATCCTCAATAATAGGTTTGTGGATAGCTAGAAACATGATCCACAATTTGGTTTGTGGATACAAACCTTAACTTGAGAAAATGGTGGACCTCCCTTTCATTGCTTTTTGTAAGAATAAGACTCTTTTTTATTGTTAAAAAACTAAATATAATTTGTCTTGATAAATAATTTGATTAATTAAATAAATTGCTTTATTTAAAAAACAAAATTTGGTAGCTTTTAGAGTAAACTATGAAAGCAAACCATGATTCTAGTTCTTCGCCCTATTCTCGAGTTCTTTTAGAAGGGTAAAAGGAAAGGATTTATAAGAAAACTAGTAAAAGTGTGTTTTCAAGTTTTTTTAGAGTAAGGATCGAGTTTTTTAAAAGAAGGAAATGAAAAAATTTGACAAGATAATTTTTTTTTCTTCTTAAGATCCCCTTGTCTTCCAAAAGTGAGATGATTTGGAGGGATAACTTTCTCCTTCTCTTTCTTTTCCTTCCCTCCACTTCTCTTTCTTTCTCTTAATTTTTAAACTCGAGAACACTTCGTTATAGTTTGTGAAAGATTGCTATTTTTATCTATGTAATTTTAAAGACTTTTTTTATTTATGATTTATAGTAGTTTAGCATTGTTGTTTTTCCTAAAATTAATTTTGTAAAATCATTTTCATTAAAATATAGGTATTTAGGTTTTTCCGAATTTTTTTGTTTTAAATTTAATAAATATGTTTTTTTTTCTATTTTTTGGATATTTAACTTTTTTTCTACTTTTGGATATTTTACTTTTCTTCTATTTTGGATATATACGTTTCTTTTATTTATAAATTTATATTACTTTTTTGTAAAAGAATTTTTGAATAACAAATATTATATTTTTTTTCCTTTATTATAAAATCATTATTTTTTTCAATAAACTTCTTTAATATTTATGGTCATTATAGTTTCAGTTTTTTATGAGTTCACTTTATGTCATTAACATAGTTCACTTTATGTCACTAACATCATTCCAAGTGCAAGGCATTGAATAACCCTCATATGAGAGTATTTAACTTATTCTTTCTCTATTAGAGACAAAAAGCTTAGAAATTTTACACAATTAGACATTTAAACTTGTTATAGGACCAAACAATTAATTAGTTTTTGGCTATTTTTACAAAACAAATATATGTGAATTTTCAGGATTTTATTCAACATTTTTTATAACACTTCTGAAATAAAATCTACAATTACTTTTGTCATATCATATTTCCAAAAAAAAAAATGGCTTTGGTTGTGTCATTTGCTTTGTCTGCCATTCCCCAATGTTTTGATTTGCTATTAGATTCTTTCCACCCCATACCTTTAATAAAAATTAAAAAGCATTAAAAGGGGTTTGGTTGGTAGAATGGAATTGGAATCCATCAAAAAAATTTGACTTTAAAGTAAATTTGGAATGAAATTAGATGGAATTTGACCACGCGTTTGATTGATATGGATTCAATTACTTCAATAAAACCAAAGAATGATTAATTTCTTAAATTGTGGAATTCTATGCAATTCAAAGATTTCATCAAGTTCATCCTTTGAACCAAACACTACTAAAGAATTTGTCATTCCAATTCTACCAAATTCCTTTGAATTCCGGGAACCAAACAACCCCTAAATTGAGCGGTCATCATCTCTAAGACACAAAACTCTTCCCAGAGCACATTAAGACACAAAATTGTAAAAGTCAGACATGGTCTTCTTAGAGGTCATGGACAATAGACCAACCTCTTCAATGTACACATAGAAATAGTGTTTTAGTGGTGGTTGGAGCAAACAGGATCGCCATATTAATGCTTTAGTTGGGTTGGAGATGCCCATGACTCTTACCTAACACTAAGAGACGTTATTTAACACCCATCCTAGACCTTGGATGTTTTTACGATAAATATAACTAATTAATAATGCTAAAAGAAGTCAATTAAAAATTCCTTTTATTACATCCAATATATCTGCTACAGCGAAAGGCTTACAATTGAGATAACATCAAAATAAACTAGCTCATCTAATACCGAACTAGCTATTACAACATGAAATAAAACAAGTGATCAACATGCAGCTAAGCTGATTTTTCTTCCCCTTGTTATATCCAGTACACGTGCACCTAAGATATATATGTGTCATATGACACTGTCTAGCTTACATAGCTAAATGAGTTGATGGTTAGTTCTACAAACACTAATTTAAGCGGCTCAAAGAATAAATCAATTGAAGTTGAAAAAGAAATTTTATTATGATACCACTTCTACATAAGACTGCATTCTTACTTTCTTAGTATTGTGCAACTTAGGGTTGTTTGGTTGTTTTTCCATTAAGTCCTAATGATAAAGATGTTTGTCTAGATTGATGTCTGTATAGATTGAGATACATTGATGTTTGGTTGTTGTGCTGAATAACGGCCTAAATGTTAGATATGACTATTTTAGCCCTCATTGTATGTTAAATACTGATTAACATAATTGTTTATTAGATGTGTAGAATAATTAACATAGTGGAAGCTAGATGCAGATCCTAAACCTTGAGAACAAGTCTAAACAAACTATTGAACTATGTTGAACAAGTAAACATGCACATACTTAACTACATTACCTTAAAGTGAACAATGGAATTTGACAGAATTGGAATCCATCGAAGGAATTGGAATGGAATTTGACGACACGTTTGATTGGTAGGAATTCGGTTTCTTTACTGAAGCAAATGAATGATGAATTTCTTAAATTGTGGATTTTAATACAATTCAAAGGATTTCATCAAGTTTATCCCTCGAACCAATTAACATTACTAAAGAATTTGTCATTCCAAATTCATCAAAATCCGCAAACCAAATATCGTTTAGGTTGCATAATGACTAGATGGAGTACTTTCACAAGCATTACACTATAAATATTTTTTTTTGGAAGGGTGTCCGGGCCAAAGCCCGACTAATCCCCGGCAATTTTGGGGGCTAAACATGGCCCTACTTAAATGTCTCCAGATATGCGCACGGAAAGATTCGAACTCGGTTAGGGCGATATAAACCTCTAACGATAACCAATCTACCACAGCACCGGAAGACTATGCTATATTAATATTGAATAATTTTAATGCGATTGTGCATGGCAAGTAGTGCATCTCAATCTACCTAACTTAAGTTCTCATCATTGGTTGATGGGACAATTAACACTTTTAGGGGCTATTTAGTTGGTTTTTACTGAGACATAAATGGATAAACTTATATGTGTGGATTAATTTGTATGTATGGGTAGGGAAAATTTTGAGTTTCAGGGGTTTAATAATGGAAGGAGTTTTTTTCCTTTATTGAGAGGGACGGGGTTGAAAAAAACTTGCCTTTCTACATATAGCTCCCCTCTAAAAGCATACCAAATAAGCCACTAGCAAATATATATATATATATATATATATATATATATATTTAAATGTGAATCACTTTTTGGTTGTGAACGTGAAGATAGCCAAGAGCGCGACACGTGGCGGAGACTAGTCAATAAAGGCGGCTTTGAGTGTTGGTTTTTACAAAAAAAATGGTTTTTATTTGATTATTCCCCTATCTCTCTCTCTCTCTCTCTATATATATATATATATATATATAGAGAGAGAGAGAGAAAGAGAGAGAGAGAGAGGTTCATTTGTAAACCACAAAAAATGTGTAAACCGTGTAAAGCAATCCACACCCTTGATTTTCAAAGACATTTCTATATTTCACATTTTCATCTTTCAATAATCAATGACTTACCATATATTTCACATTTGCATGTCTTCTATGAATCCATATCATCCTTTGATTTTTTGATCAACGGCTATGATTGGTTTACACGGTTTACACATTTTTTGTGGTTTACAAATGAACCTCCCTCTCTCTCTCTCTCTCTCTCTCTCTCTCTCTCTCTCTATATATATATATATATATATATATATATAGAGTCACCTTATTTTGAAAACTAATTAATTTGTGGAAACTTTGGAAACCATGTTTTCCACCAATCATAATCCATCTTCTTGTTTATTTTTGGTAATTTTATTTATTTTATTTTTGTGATGCTTAATTATAGGAGTTGGTGGTTATGATTTTGAATTTTGCAATTAATCTTGTCCATTGATCCTTCAAATCAATGGTTTATATGAGTTTCCAAAGTTTCCACAAATTAATGAGTTTTCAAAATAAGGTGACTCTATATATATATATATATATATATATAGTATTAGGTTCAAATAAGAAGTGCTAAATAAATGAGAAGTTGAGAAGTGATCATAGCCTTCTATTTTGTGAAATATGGAAGGGTATTTTGATAATTATTCGCACTACAATGATTCATATATGAATAATTGGAATGGTTCATATATGAATTATGCGAATAATTACCAAAATATCTTTCGTATTCCACAAAACTTACGGTACTCCTTTAATAATCTGCTGCACCACTTAATTTAATAACCATTGATCAAATAAATAGAAGGCTATCATCACTTCTCTACTTCATAGTTTTTTATCACTTCTCATTTGAACCTCCCTCTATATATATATATATATATATAGGGGTGGGTTCAAATGTGAACCACTTTTTGGTTGTGAACGTGAGGACAGCCGAGAGCGCGACACGTGGCAGATGATTAGGCGTCACGTCAAGTCCACGGCGGATGACTAGGCGCGATTCATGGGGAGGGCATTGAAATTAAGGGGGGGGGGGGGGACCACACTCAAAGCCGACGTGGCGCCTAATCATCCGCCACGTGTCGCCTAATCATCCGCCACGTGTCGCGTTCTCGGTTGTCCTCACGTTCACAACCAAAAAGTGGTTCACATTTGAACTTTCCTCTATATAGGGGTGGGTTCAAATGTGAACCACTTTTTGGTTGTGAACGTGAGAACAACCGAGAGCGCGACACGTGGCGGATGACTAAGCGCCATGTAAGGTCCACGTCGGATGATTAAGCGCGATTCATGGGAGGGCATTGAATTAAAAGGGGGGGACCACACTCAAAGCCGACGTGGCGCCTAATCATCCGCCACATGTCGCACTCTCGGTTGTCCTCACGTTCACAACCAAAAAGTGGTTCACATTTGAACTTTCCTATATATATATATATATAACCGAACAAGCTATGTGTTAAACACATTAAGCTACTAACAGATAGTCCCTTGGTACCCTTGCCATTTACACTTTTAGTCCCTTTGCACTACATACTAAACAAATATCCCCTACTATTTGGGTAATACCCGTTAAGTTAATTGTTAAATGCATTTTATGTAGAGTTAAGTTCTGGTGAGACCAAGCCTTTTTGGTGAGACCGGTGAGACCAACATATTTTACTCGAAACTTCACATCAAAACATTTGTGAAGGTAAAAAAAATTGAACATTCATCGTTAAAACATACTAAAAAATACTATCGAAAAAAAATTTCCAAAAAAAACTTAAAATACGAAACCTTCACAGCAGTTTTTTTTGTGAAGGTTCGCATTATATATATGTAACCTTCACAGAACTTGAGCTGTGAAGGTTACGTTTTTTAGCTTGTTTTCGATATTTTTTTGCATCGAAAGTGAATTTTAGGTCTGCGTATTCTTGTATTATGTACATTCACGGTGTTTTTTTGTGAAGTTTCATACGTTAGGTATTGGTCTCACGCGTTCTCACGGTAACAGCTTGGTCTCACATGATCCTAAGTCTTTTATGTATTTTTAATCAATTAGTTTTAGATGCATTTGAGTGTTTTAGATTAGTAAATAGATTTTATGCTTCTTGCCTTTTTGGTATGTCGTTGTGTAGATTGTGTATGATTTTAAGAACCGGTCGATGGAAACGATATTGAAAAGCTTAGTTGAAGCCAAAATTGAAGCCGAGGAGCTAGAGGAAAAGAATAAGGAGATCAAAAAATAGTACATTCATACCTAACAAATTCTTCATTTTGGAACATTTAGGCTTTGTTTGGCAAGCATAAGCTAGCTTATAAGCTAGTCCATCCAAACATGTACCAGGAAGCTAGCTTATCAGCTAGCTTATAAGCTAGCTTTTTGAAACGCTACTTTGAGTAGCTTATGAGGAGCTTATTGTAGCTTTTTCCAATTATACCCTTATTAATATTAATTATTAAATTCAAATATACCCTTTTTGGTCATTTTACATACTCATAAGCTAGTTTTTGCCAAACATAATTTGTTCAACAGCTAGCTTATCAGCTACTAGCAAGCTTATCAATCAACAGCTAGCTTATCAGCTATCCGCTAGCTTATCAGCTACCAGCTAGCTTATAAGCTACGCTTGCCAAACATAGCCTTAGAGTAACGTTCAACTGAAAAATAATTATTTGCCAAATTTGTTGTATTAGGTGTTAAATGGGTAAGCAATTGTTATTGCTTTTAATGTTTATTACCAAATTTGTATGACTAATTTGTCACCATAAAAATTAAAACCAAGCACAATGTAAAATGAATAGTATTTTAATATTCATTACACTATTTTTAGTATGAATTACAATATGTTTATTGGAAACAATTGGAAACATGAATAATGAAAAACAATAATAGATTTATCGTAAACTTCAGTATCTTCGTCGGATATGCTTTAAGGCATCTACGATGCATTTGTAACATCTCAGCCTAATTGTATCAAATATCAGTTGTAAAATCTAATATATAGGCTAGTGGTGGCCAAAATTTGGGTTCGGGCCAGGCCGGCCTCCAAACCAGTTTGCTACAGTGAATGGCTAAACCGGGTTTGGCCCAAAGCGGTTCGGTTTCAGTTCGGGCTGGGAGAAGATAGGCTTGGCCCGTTTAAGGTAGGCTAGGAGCCGATTTAGCCAATCCGGTTCGGGCCGGGCCCAAAACCGGTTTGGGTTCGATTCGGACCATTTTCGTAACATTTTTTTTTAAATCTTTGTTTGATTTTTTTGTGTATAATACTATTATTCTAATAAGTAATAACAACTTAATTAATAAAAAAGTCAAAAATTGGATTGGATCACTAAAATACACATACGTTTTATTTATATATATGACTAAACAAATATACGAGAGCCGAGAAACGAGAATTTTAAGCGTTTTTTGTTAGTCGGGAAGTGGTGGTTTGATCCATAACACCGCCCTAGTATTTATATACATTTGTAATTTTGTAGCTCAAAAAATTCAAAAAAAAAAAACGGCTAGTTTTTGGAGCAAATGGTCACCTAACGACTATAAAAAAACGGTCACATTTTTTAAATTCGACCGGGCCGGGCTTAAACCGGTTCGGGACGCTATTTTATGTAAAAGCCCAAACCGGGACCAACTTTCGGGCTTGAAACCGGGTTGGACCGGACCGGGCTAAAAACCGGGTTGACCTCGGTTCGGTTTCGGTTTGGCCCTTCGGTTCGGTTCCGTTTGGCCACCACTAATCTAGGCCTAGACTCATGGTTTTAGAGCCCATATAATAGACAAACTATTATATCCCCTATAAGACAGCCGTAGTTATTTTCCCGACTAATATGAGATCTTACAGAATACCAGATATTTACACCAAATTAACGATTTGGTATAAATTTTGGTGCAAATCAGCTCATTTACTTTTGTGTTTCATTCGAAATCGAAATTACTTGGTTGGTTTACACGTAAAAACCGAAATCGATACCTTCCGCACAATATCGCAAGCATAAACGACACCATCACACAATAAGTAACACACTGCCATACAATCGACAAAAACCCATCCCGTTTTATAAAATAACGTTTCATTCACAACATGAACACCAAACTGTATATAAACCAAAACAAAGCCAAGTTCCATGGCATTAAAACAATTTCTCAACCAAATCATTCCAAGTTTACACCACTTAACTACAAAAATCCATGCTTTCGCAGCCGAATAAAACAGTATTTCTTCGATCTCGTGCTCCGATCCAAAAACCGACAACGGCTTCCACCCTGCAAAGTACCATAAGCAACAAAATGCATATATCTATAACATAACCCCGAAAAGTTTAACGAAAACCCTATTAGGCATTTCAAAATCTTATCGAGATTTCTTGCAAATCATAACGAAATCAAATCATAATTGATCATTCGGAATCTGGGTTGTGAGGATAAAAGAACAGAAAACAACGCTGCAAGAGGGTAGCTCTCAATCGTTTCCTGCATGTGGGCGTGAATTGGTACAAATCGTTTTTATCGAACTATACATTTACAGGGTTCGGGCATATATGGAAGTAATGGTGAGAAAAATGATTCAACATGACGTGACTCGTTGCTAAGCTATAGAAATGGACCTAAAGCCGGATTAAGGACGGCTAACTCCATGTACGCTCTCCGATAAATACCTGCAAAATCACAAGAATTTTGAAAATGAAGACTTTTTTCCGTTTGGTGGTAACTTGTAAACTATAAACCAAACAAACCCAGTAAATCCCATACAAAGTAGATTATTAATAATGTTCCTTTTTAGCTTTCTTAATTTTGATCTTTCATTTTAGTTTTTTTTTTTTTCAATTTTGGTGTTTGTCCGGTATATCCCACCCAGAAATGGGATCTAAGGGGAAAGATGTACGCAGACCTGACCTCTACCCAGAAGAGTAGAGTGGTTGTTGTATGTGAAGATCCCCGGCTAGTGAAAGGTGTGTGAAACATAAACTAATAGAATGAACAAGTTACCCCTAATGAATTGTTTCTCTTATATATTTTGATTAATTTATGTAATTTATTAAATTATAATAAAATAAATATTCTATACAAATACATCATTAGAAGGTTTTCTTCAAGACGATAAAAATGACACCAAAACAAAAAGCTCATGTAGTTTCAAATTTTTATCTAAACATTTTCTACTTTTTTATTATTATTAATATTTAATAAACTACATAAATTAACCAAAATATACAAAGCGTATAAAAGTAATATTTCGAGGACATGAAAATGAAAGTTTAAATAGCATAAAACCCAATAATTAAAATTCAAAAAATGAATAAAACGTAAAGGGGGAGGCATATTTAATGTTTTAAAAGAGATAAATTTTATTTTGAGATTATATTGGTAAAATATACGTCTATTCCACCTTTTCAAACATTAAACAATGATCCATTTTCTATTATGTCATATCCAGTGTACAAAAAGCACCCTAATAATACCAGATATATATATATATATATGTTAAATTTCGAGAGTACATACCAATCCATTGTTACGCAAATCATCTGGAGGGCCCACATCCGACTCCGATCTGCACTTCGAATGAACTATTGGCCCTAATTGAGCTCTATCCACCCCCAAAACGGACCCCGTTTTACCGTTCATGTAAACCGCACCTCTATACATCCATTCTTCCGTTTCATCACTGTAAAAATCATCAAACGGCTCTCCGCATAGCGCACAGGCCTTCTGATCTTCATCCGCTGGAACAGCCATCTCTTCGTCCTCCTTTTCGACAACATTCTCACACGGATTAAGAAACCCCGGAACTGAATCAGCTCCCGATGCGTCTGTCCCATTAAGCCACATGCTAGCATTCGGGAACCACTTCCGAGAGGGCTTTTGCTTGTGATTTCTCGACACCCGGTTTTTGGTCACGTGCCAATCCATGTGATTGCTGTGTTCTTCTTGCAACTTAAACCGAAGACCGCATGTTTTGCATTGTCGGGGAAGATCGGCGTGTAAAGCGGTTATTGCGGACTCGTGACGTGTCTTGAGAACATCTGGATCAAACTCGAGCCCAACGCATGCCTATACATAAAAATATATACATAAGTAAGGGCCAGTTTGTTAGCTGCTTAATGAGCTTAATGGGACTCTTAGCTTATTCGGTTAGCTAAACATGACTGTTTGGCAGTGGCTAAATGATATAGAAAGTGACTTTTAGGACGGAGCTTTATGCAGATGGCCAAGTTTTGTACAAACCTGTCTCTCCAAATTAGAAAAACATGTTTTTCGATCTATGAAAAAACCCTCCCAAACAAAAACCTTTCCAATCTATACAAACACATTAATGCAGGAATCCAAACAGACAACTTCATTCATATAAGACTTGAGGGAAACCAGCCAAACAGTCCTAAGAATAATCTCTTGTATAAGAATTATATAAGTAGTCTTTGTTACACCCTCCGTCCCAAAACTAATGTCCACGTTGAAAAACGACAGATAGTCTTAGAAATGTGTAACCATTACACTTTAGAATTAGTTAAATGACAATTTTACCCTTGATAAAAGAGGGAGTAATGAATTTCACAATCTTGTAATTAGGGGTAGAATTGGAAAGTAGGGACTTGCTTTTGAAAGCAGACACTTATTTTGGGATAAAATAAAATAGAAATGTGGACCCTTTTATAGAGTAGTAGTCTTTGTTATACCCTTCGGCCCAAAATAAATGTCCACAACGAAAAAGACAGGCTTGCAAATAGGTAATCGTTACACTTTTGTATTAGCTAAATGACAATTTTACCCTTGACAATAGAGAGAGTAATGAATTTCATTATCTCCTAACTAGGAGTAGAATTGGAAAGTAGGGACTTGCATTAGAAAATGGACACTTTTTTGGGACAAACTAAAATAGAATGTAGGCACTTATTTTGAGGCGGAGGAAGTATATGAAACCAGATCACAATTTTTTGAGACAAACTATAATAGAAATACGGACACTTATTCCAAGAGAGTAATAAATTAAACAATCTCATAACTAGGGGTAGTATTGGAAAGTAGGGACTTTCTATCAAAATTGTACGCCTTTTTGGGGACAAACTAAAACAGAATAGTGGGCACTTATCTTGGGACAGAGGAAGAAACCAAATGACAATTTTACCCTTAATAAACAGAGGGAGTAATGAATTTCACAATCTCGTAACTAGGGGTAGAATTGGAAAGTTGGGACTTCCTTCTAAAACTAGACACTTTTTTTGAGACAAACTATAATAGAAATACGGACACTTATTCCAAGACCAATGAAGTACATGAAACTTGCCTGTTCCGAACTCGGTTTAGCCAGTGAGAGCAGACCTTGAGCCATGAGAGAACTAAACAAACCCGAGAGTGCACCCCCTGCCGGAGGGTTTGCAGCCCCTAGCGGGAATTGAGGAATCTGTTTCACGGCCAACGACAAAGGAGGGGGACCCGGAGGCAGAGGTGGGAAACCGACACCATGAAACGGCACAGAAGATTGCATTCCGTGAACGGGATTCAAAGAAGCACCTCCCGAGACATCGAATCTTCGAGGGGCGGCATACCCACGAATCATCATTGGTTGCATTGTTGGATGCGACGACACAAGATTCGGCGGTACCATATTCGGTCGAATCTCGTGGGGCAGCGAGAAACGAGGCGGGAAACTTGCAGTCGGCCTCGGAAATTGCTGATTAGAAACCAAACCTGCATGCTGATTGGACATTTGAGGCATGTTTCCGTTTGGTGCTGAATTCCCGGTCTTCGACATCTCAAACGGACTCGTGATGTGTTTGTTGAAAGGTGGGCCCGGTTGAGACGTTTGCATATTCACCGAGGGTCGCCAAGCTCCGTTTGACGATGGTATGGAGACCTCGGGATTCATTGGGTTGAGACTCAATGGATTCAGCCCACGATGTTGAGCGTTGGTGCCTGGAAAGCTATCGATGAGGAGAGGCCTTTGCGAGTGAGGGTTGTAATGGTGTCGAGTGGCCCACGACTGATCGTGAGAATGATTCCATGATTCTTGCGGACGATGAGAAGGTGGAATGTCTGATGGGTTGTTGTGAAATCCGTTAAGCTTCCGCTTTAATCCGTGATCAGAAGACTGCAGAAAGACAAAGATTACGTTCTACGCCTAGCATGAACTTGGAACATGATGATTCACAAATCACAAAAGAAATCGTTACAGTCTTCCAGATAACAGATGACATTGATTTACAATCTCCAAGAGGAAAGAATGGTGGATCTATCCAAGAATACAAGTTAAAAGCAACACAAAACAACATGCATGTATATATGTACATCAGTACATATATATACATAGGGTCAGGTTCAGAGGAAAACCTATGAAAAACCGAAGAACACTAATAACCATTCATATGCACAGGTGCATACAAGTAATTTGCAAGTGTGGTATGCACATGTGCATAAAATGCATGCATGCATAAAAAACAAAAAACAACTTCAATTACTTATATGCACACACATGTGCATACCATCCAGATGAATGGTTACCATACGGTTTGTTTTTTTTTTTTTTTTTTTTTTAAAGGGTGGGGGGGGCGGATTACTATGTCAGTGTAACGCCTCTGTACAATACTCACTCTTTCAACAATACAACAAAAGTAGATATACAAAAAGAAATGGATTATTAGATTATAATGCAAATGATAAGCACAATGCGTAAACCACAAAACGGAATCGAGTAAAACTGAATCAGCCAGTTGTGTTCCATTTTCAGAACAGACTAGTTTGGTACCGGTTTTCAAACCAACAGGTTCAGTTCAGTTTGCATCTTTGGTAAAATTGAACCATTTATTTATACATATAACTTTGTACATTTTTTGCCAAAATATTCATATGATATGATTGATTATTTTATCGCAGAAATATGGCTATTGATTCCCCATAGATTAACAATCACAATTAGTTCAATCCTACAGCAATGCATGCTCTTTTAGTACTTTCCTTTTTATAAACTTCAGTTTAATTAACTTTATTATTATTGGAATCTGTATTTGCAAAAATAAGAATATTTATATGTACATGAATGATTTTGACCATAAAACAAAATCAAACCAAACCAAAGTTGAGAAGTTTGATTTGGTTCGTTTAGAGGACCTTCGAGTTTGGATTGGTTCCATACAAAGTTGTTAAAGGCTCAAGGCCACTTAGACGCAAAAGGGTCCCGTGGCCTAGGCCCAGGCCTTAGGATTGTGAGGCGCATCTTATTCTTATCAATATGTATATATATATATATATTTATATGGTATATGTATTTTCATACGTATAAGTAAATATATATAGGGAGGTTCAAGAGAAAACCTCAAATAAAATGGAAAACTGAGGAACACCCTGGTGGCCTTTCATCTAGATAGCATGCACTTGTGCATACTAGTAAATTAGATTGTTTTTTGGTTTGTATGCATGTGTGCATGTTACAAGTTACTTGTATGCATGCTGTCCAGTGTCCACATGAAAGGCTACTAGGCCATTGTTCGATTTTTTCATTTTTTCTTCGAGGTTTTCCCCTGACCTTGTATATGTACAAGTATATGTAGTATATGTACGTAGTATATGTATGTAGTATATGTATATGTAGTATATGTATATGTAGTATATGTATATGTGTATGTATATCAGTATATGTATGGTTCCATAAGTCTAAAATCAAGTTGGGTGAGTTGATCAAGTTCTAGGCTTCTAGCCACAAGAAAAAACAAAACCAAACCACATACACTCCTAGCTTTTATATATGAAAAGGAAGACATCTGAATAGCTCGATTTTTTTTTCAGAACGACCATTACCATTAGAATCATTCCCGTGTCCAAGAAAATACCCATAAAAGAATAGAACATAACAACAAAAAGAAATACAAAACCAAACACTAACCGACGAAACCGCATTGTTCGGAGCAACAGAAGAAACCGGCTCCCGGTTAGCCCAATCGCCTCTGCTAAAATCCGTCTTTGCAATCGTAGACCCATTGGCTCCAATAGCAGGACCGCGGTCTGCTAACGTGGGACTCATATCTTCCCATTTAAACTCCTCTTCTTCAGTATTCTGCCATTTCTGCCCATTTGTAGTTAAGTTTTTTGCGTTTTTAAGCTTCGGGTTTATTGTCTTATTATTCCTCTCGTCTGCTCCATAAGCATCAATCAAGGCCCGGGGTCTCTGAACGTTGAATCCATTACTTATACCATGTGTTCCTTCAACAACCCTTTTAGGAGAATCATCTGTAGCAATTTCATCTGGCTGTTCAAGAATCTCTGAAGTTGAAGTTGCTCTTGCGTGTTGTATTTTCTGCAACAGTTGCAAGAAAAAATAATTTAATATAGAACAATTTCCTAGAACAGTTGCGATGATTATTGAAGTTGCAGCAGAAACTACGTGATTTAAATGCGTATAAATGATAACCCGTTGAAACAGGCCATGTTTATAGCCCACAATTTCCAGCCTAACAATGTTGGAAAAAAAAATGAGTTTAAAATTTTGGACTAAACTAATAAGATTCACAATGGATATACCCGTTGGCTTCAGTAGCTAAAAAAATTCACTGTTTTTGATACCTTAGAAGTTAATATTATATTACAACCACATTAATGTATACAAGAAGACAACGCAGTAAGTTATACTACATAAACTTATAATATCAATTCAGATAACTATGCCAAGAAAGTAAAATTTTAAAACTTATAGATCAAAAAACATTTACTAGGACACTTGATAAACCAAACAATTAAAAACAATCAGCATCTTGTAAAAAATCTGAACCGAATAACAAACTTCAGTCACAATTTTTCCTCATTCAATGTGATCTTTTCTCATAGAAACATCATCCAATGAAAACCCAATCCATTAAAAAAGTATTATATTAATATTAAACCAACAAAAGAGTAGCCGTTTGCATTGGCTCATTGCAACCAACCATGCATAACGGATAATGGGCTCTCAGATGCTGGAAGAAACTTCATCAAAGTTAACATTACCTTTTAGCGTAATAACGCAAATCTTAAAACAGAATATTAGTTGTAACTTCAGATTATATGTGAAAATAAAAAAAATAAAACCAGACGCATAATATAAGAGCACCAACTAATATCCATTATTCAAGAGAACATTCGATGACAATCTTTCCTAAAGCACATACTAGAAGCTACTTACACAAACACAAAGTTGTCACAAATGGGGAATCTAAAAAAAGATAAACTGCTGAAAAAAAGATGATGGTGTTTCGTCAAAAATCTTACACAATCTGCAATTGAGTTTTCAAATTGACGTCTTGCTTCCAAATACTTTGGATTGACATGTATACCATGAGCTGGCCGTGGAGATTCAGAAGCTTTTAGACCAGAAGATTCGTAACTTGCTGAAGAAGAAAATTGTAATTGAGCTTCAATCTTGTGGAGAACAGAAGATGGGAATACGGTTGACCAGGTACCAAAAAGATGGCGCATGGAAGGATGCAGATTTGGGTGGATTTGTCTGTATGCCAAACAATAGACCTAAAAGAATAATCATCAGAAAGTATAATAACATATGTGAAAAATAATGCCTTTACGAAGTACAGATGTACAAAAAAATTAACTCACTAACCTCAGGCAAACGGGAAGAAAAGTGCCTCACGTAATCTCTACCAATATTTTTGACAATGCTATCGAGAAGATATAAAGAAGGAAGTTTTTGCTCAACTGGAACCTAAAAAGCGATTGAAAAACAAAATCAAATTACTTTTTTTAAATGAAATAAGATGTCCATGCAAAAGTTGTATGAGTAGACAACCAAACAAGGGGATCAATAAAAAGTAAGCATACAAGCATCGAAAGTTCAACACTTATGTTCAAACCTAAAGCTCAAGCTGAAATAAGAACCTATTTAGTGTAGCATACAAACTTTGATATAGAACTGCCCTAGATACCTTTACTTTGCTGTCTTGCACTCTAAAGTCTAACCTATGATCGATCACTATCAAGAGATAACCATAACTTAACAGTATTCGTCAATTAAGCAATCTACATGTTAACAAATCTTGAGAATTGCTGGTCCACTCATTTGGCATAAGATCTCCATAAAACTTAACACCCATAAACATATTCCGTAGAAGTTTGGAAAAAGAAATAACACAAAGAGACACCCAACCCCAGTGAAACGACCAATGGAAGCTAAAACATGGAGAAAGTTCCCCATAGTCGCAAACCAGATTATCGTAAATAACTATAACAATGGAAAATCGACAAGCACGACACAAGGATACATGTAAAAATTAAAGGAAACCACTTGGGCATACACCACATTCACTTGTATCCTTGTAATTTTTGTTTTGCAAACCGAATCTTCACAGAAACACCTATTTACCCCTTTGGATAAGGTCTCCATTACTGTTATAAAAAAGAGATAGATGCAAGGTTTGCATACATCCTACCACAAACCATAGATTCATTTGGTTTTGGTTTGGTTTACTTGGGACTAGAGTACTAGACCATCAGAATCGCATCACTGCTTGTCCAATTAAGTCAAAGATAGAAAAAACTAATGTAATCACGTTTTTACCCATAACGAAAATCACACAAAGGCCAACACCGAAACTCAAAGTTTGCCTCTTTAGAGCATCACCAACCCTAGCAGCAAAAAGAGGCAAATTGTTGGTCCCTTTAACAGCAAAATCCACCTCATCTCCCACCACGCGGCATATTTGCCGTTTCTCTCCCATCCCCAGCAAAACTGATTTCTGTTTGCTGGTCGGTTGGATTTGATACATGGCAAAAACACTATTTTTGGCGTACGATTGGAGTTGGTCTTAGACAACACATAGATAATGCTATCAGTCACATCAACCCATGGGGAAACAGTTACTATCACCAATAAGTCCATAACCAAATCAATACATCATCACACTAGCACAAAGTGTTCAATGACAAAAACCAACTACATTTTTCTGTAACAGTTTAAACTAACAAAAACTTCTACTTCAATCTTCTATACCACATGATTCATGAAGTTTCAACCACAAATTACAAGTTCCGTTCTTATAGAGAGCTAAACCTAACAAATTACAAAACTTTGCAAAACCCTAAAAACAAACAAAACACATAATACCTCGATAATTCTTGCACAGATAGCATCCGCAATGCCGCCGCCGTGTTCTCTCTGCTCTCCGGCGATTATCGTGAGATCAGTAATAAGCGGCTTCGAATTGATAGTCAAATCCGATAACACAATCTCGTATAACTCAACGATATCTTCACTATTCACCACCGGAATCTCAATCTCGTCATCTCGACCGGCGGAAACCCTAACCTCTTCCTCTCGTTCCTTCAGCAAGCCCTTGAATCGATCGAGAATCGGAGTTAACGACTTGTGAGTGTTGTTATTGGCCAACGGCAGGACAGAATCCGGCCTGAATCCGATGGTTCTGGTGGTCAGAAAACTGGCAGCCTCCATTGGTGGTGGTGAAAATGAGTTAGGGTTAGGGTTTCAAGGGTTTTTGATGAAGCTTTGTGTTAATGGCGTCAAAGCATTGCGGAGAGAGAGACGATGCGTTTCGTGAGAGGGGGGAATGGAGGATTTTACAAAAATTTATTGTAATAATTATTTTATATAATAATTGTTTTTTTCTTTTTCGTATTAGTTAAGTTAAGTTAGGGGCTGTTTGTTTGCCTCTTTTTGTAACCATTAAGAGGGTACCTCTTAATCGCGCAGAGGTGTATTTTGTTTGGCAAAAAAATTTAAACCTCTGTATGGTGACAAATGGCTCTGTACGGTTCTGCAGCCAGGGTATAGGCGTACCATTCAGAGGTCTTTTCTTCCACATATGCCCTCCTCACGCTCTATCATCACCTCCATCGTTCTCGCCTTCTGATCGCCTCCACACTGCGATTTGGTCTCCTCCACTTTCCGGCGACATCTATTCTACAAATTCCGGCGACATCTGTTCCAGAATTTCCGGCGACATCTGAGATACACACCTCCATCTTTCATTCTGCACTATATCATACAGAGCCTCTCAACCATTCTGACCTCTCAACCATTCTGCACTATATCATTCAGCAACTACCAAACAGCCCCTTATTGTATTTTAATCTTGAAGTAAAGTTCGGCTTTGTTCCCTTAGGCTGCGTTTGGTACGTGGAACAGGACAGGACGGGATAAAACTGTCTGTCTCATGTTTGGCGTAGCATGGGACAGAACAGGAATTCACTGTCCCACGTTTGGTGCGACATGGGACAGGACAGAAACAGAGACAAGGTGGGACAACAAGGGACAAAAATGACTGTTTTTTGTTCCACCAAAATAGGTGGAACAACATGGGACAGAAATGAGACAGAAATTAATATATTACTAACTAACATTCGTTTGATATATCACTTCAATATGATATTTGTTTTCGTGTTTACCACCACTAGTCGTGGTGGCCGCCGCCACCGGTAGCCGCTATCGGCCACCTTCACCTCGTCTTCCACTACAACAACCTCCTCCACCCCCTCTTCCACTACAACAACCTCCTCCACCACCTCTACAACTGTCAACAATTACCTACCACCACCATCTACCACCTTTACAACTGTCCATCTCCACCGCAACCACCACCACCACTACCCACCATCTTCACATTCTCCACCACCACCACCACCACCATCATCACTAGTATTACCGACGGCCACCACCGACACCTCCACCATAACCATCAACATTAGTTACATAAAAATCATATATATGTGTGTGTATATATATATATATATGTGTGTGTGTGTGTGTGTGTGTGTGTGTTTATGTTTATGTTTATGTTTATGAAAATTGTGTAATTTTTTATATAAAAAAACTAGTTTAGTTTATTTGTGTTAATTATAACTATTAAGTGATATATAAAATCATCAAATAATTTTTTGAGGGAACTTGTCTAGTTCTGTCCAATCCAGTCCTAGGTGTACCAAACACAGAACAGACATTTGTTCTGTCCAGTCCTGTCCCGTCCCGTCCAGTCCTTTCCTACTCTTTTGTCTTGTCTTGTCCAGTCCTGTCATGTTCTGCCCAATCTTATCTGCGTACCAAACGCTACCTTAATGTTTGTTATTTAGTGGATCTAGTCCTTCAACTTCGTTTTAATGAATATCATAGCTAGGAAGGACGTTAGCTTTTAGTGTTAAATGAAGGGTATGATGAGGGTCATTTGAACATTCCCTTGAGTTTTCTATTAAAAATTATACAAGAACTAGAAATAAGATATATATATATATATATATATATATATCCCTGTTCAAATGTGAACCACTTTTTGGTTGTGAACGTGAGGACAGTCGAGAGCGCGACACGTGGCGGATGACTAGGCGCCACGTCAGGTCCACGACGGATGACTATGCGCGATTCATGGGAGGGCATTGAATTAAAGGGGGGGGGACCACACTCAAAGCCGCCTTTGTTGACTAATCTCCGCCACGTGTCGCGCTATCGGCTGTCCTCACGTTCACAACCAAAAAGTGGTTCACATTTGAACTTTCCTCTATATATGTATATATATAGAGTTGACTTATTTTGCAAACTCAATATTTTGTGTAAACTTTGTAAACCATATGTTAACCAATCAGAATCCATTGATGCTTAATTAGCTTAATTATAGGAGTTGGTTTTCATTAATTTGTTCTAATTTTGAATGAGATTAATTTTGAACCCAATTCCCTAATTTTAAGCAATTAATCTTGTCCATTAATATTTCTAATCAACGGTTTAGATGAGTTTGCATAGTTTACACAAATTACTCGGTTTGTAACAACTTATGGATAAAAGTTTAGTTGTGCGTTCAAATTTCATTGTGAATATGAGGATAGCTGAGAGCATGTCATGTGGCATATTCAGCCTAAATAATCATGTATTATTAAGTCTGAATAATACAGCATTCGGTATTATTCAAATTGCATAATACTGCATTCAGTATTATTCTAGCTCAGTTGGTCTTCCTAAGGGTGGTGACATTCAGGGGGGATGTGGATGGAATCCAGTCTACCCGGGTTCGACCCCAAGGAATGGAGGGCATGAGGAGTACCTAATCCTTTGGTTGGTCCAGTCATAGACTGGGCTGCCCCAAGCCCAGTCTAAGACTATGGTTGGGCTCTAGGTCCAGTGTAATATGGGTCGGGATAGCAATGGATTAGTGAACTTCCCGTGAATGCCCAATACCGTCAGGGAGGTGTGCATGCATATGTGTGTTCGTGGTAGTTGTTCGTTGGTTCGATGCCGCCATGTTTTCAAAGAAAATATATATATACCAAAGGTTGTAATATTCAGTCTGAATAATGCATGATTATTCAGACTAAATATGCCACGTGGCGATCTCTCATTTGTCCTCACATTTATAATATTGAAAGCCGAGTTCTCATTTGAAACTACCTATACACAGGTGTGTATATAGGTGAAAGATTAAGTTAATTGTAAAATTTAACTTTTATTAGTGAAAAGGACAAAGTTTACTCAAAATTTGGCAAACATATGAGGTTGAAGCTATCAAAATAAAAATAAGGGACAAGAATCGTATTGGACAAATGCTAGGACAAAATCAAAACTTCACTATATATTTTAACTAGTTAATGGCCCATGTAATACACGTGCTATTTAAATATATTGTTTTAATTTTTAATAATAATAAACATTTGCTTAATAAAGTTCACAAATACCAACTATATGAGTATTAAATGTAACTTACAAAATTGAACATGAAATTTGAATACATAGTATATATATAGATAGTTAAGAATATAAAGTTTAAAGTCAGAATCTAATAAAACCCAAACAAATTAATTTATATCTATTTTTAATATTTAATAATATGATTAAATTAAAAAAAATCAATATTAGACTTATTTTGAAGTTATTGTCGAGACGATTATAATGGTGTAATTTATTGAAAAGAAAAAAAATTTATAAATTTTAGTTAATATATATTATTTATGTTAATATGATAAGGATGTAAAGTGAAAAATGAAAAACTAAGGGATAAAAAGTAATTTTATCAAATAATTATAAGGATACAAAATGTAAATTATAATTTTGAAATTAATAAATAAATAAAAGAGATATACATGATGACATCATCAAATTATGTATTTTTTAATTGACCAATAGAATGGCTCAATTTTGCATTGATGATATCATCCAAAACATCCATATATAGATGATCAGAATATATAATTAATAATTAAAAATATTAAGTTTAGTATGATAGATTAATTAATAATAGACCTTTATTACTTTAGACATTGCAAAGCATTAAATAATTCATAGGCCACGCTGCATTCCTCTTAATCTGACAGTTGTACACCTTCTTCCCCAACATCTCAATCGACCACACCTTCTTTCTCTCCACACCTTCTTACTCAATCGACCACACCTGCATTCCTCTCAATCGACAGCTGTATACCCTCTCTGGCTCTTCGGTTGATACAAGATAAGCTCTCCTGAATTTCTTTCCGGTACCAGCTCCGTTGAAATTGGAAAATCCTTCCTACCTTCTTCTATCTTTGTCCTCTGTTGGCCATAAATGTCGGTTAAATTAGACGAAAACAAGAATAGATTCACCAAATTGGAATGGGTTTAAGGTGTTTAGAACCCTAATTTCATAAAATTGGGTTTAAAAAATGGGCCATTTCGTTGGATGACGGGATGCTGGACCAATACGCCGTTCATTTTCTGGTTTTTCATCTTCTTTTTCCTTCTCATTCTTATAGTCAATCTCCTTTTAATCCATACATATAATTTACACGTTCTCTAATCATGATTGTAGGTTTAATGTGTCTGGGTATAAAGTATAGAAATTGAAGATTGAGTGTGATTTTCGGCAAAAGGAAACTCAAAATCTCAACTTTCGATTCATCTTTTGGCCTTAGATCTTGCTTTGTTAGGCCAAAAAACCCAACAAGGTACAATTTTCAGGTTGTTTTCTTGAAATTGTTTCTATGTTAATCCATGTATTCATGTAGAAGTAATAAAATAAAATGGTTATAAGCAAATCTTTTTCCTATAAAATGATTACATGGTAAGTTGTATAAATTTTATTGAAATACATGACAAGTTGTCCCAAAAGAGGTTGTAGAATATATAAAAAACTTAGGTCTATGTGCAGCTAGCAGCTTTGAAATTTAGCCAAATGGTGTTAAACAAAATATGGTTAAGCTTCCTGAAACCTGTAGCAAAGAAGGTATCAGTCTATGAAAATTTTGAACTGAAAAACTATGTTTTGAATGATTCTACCAAATTATTATGGATATCACAACAGTTTTTGCTGAGAAGTGTTTTCTTTAATAATAATAAAAAGGATACGAAAAGCTATGTTCCTAAGTTCATCAGTGGTTCCGGGTTATTTTGTGCTTACCAGGTCAATTTAGCTTATAAAATGAACATGAAAATGACTTTAATCTTACCCGATAAAGGTAGCATGAACCGCCGCTAAGTGTTCAAATTACTTCCTTCCCCTTCACATCGCAAGGCCTTCAAGACCACTCATAAATAATTAAGGGGTTGTTTTCTTGATGCTTACCCGGTAAGTTCTTACCTGATCAATTTAGCTTACGGGACAAACGTGAAAATGACTAGAATCTTACCGGGTAAGAGTAGTAGCAGGAAACGGTAAGAGTGATAACATGAACCGATAGTCTTACCGGCCGGTAAGTGAGATTAGATTTATTTATCCTTTATTTCAAAAATACTTGAGACTTGTATAATGTATAAAAGATTGATGGTTTGTATAATCCCTGTTTTGAAAAATGTGGTGATTTATGACATAAAACATTGTAAATATATGATGATTATGCTGGTGCATTTATCTCTAAAAGTTTGTAGGTAATTTATGCTCTCTTTTAAAGAAAAGAAGAATTTATGCTCTCTTTCTCGTACATATGAAGGTAATTTATATATACAAAGTAAATTCTACAATCTTTTTTTATCGTTTATGTTTGTAGGACTGTCGTAATGAAAACACAATGTCTTGCAAACCCCGATAAAAACAAGGGATTTTCATTTGTCCATGTTGAGTCGTCTTCTTCGGTTCGAAAACGTGTTTGTCATCACCGAATTCCATTTCAAGCAAATGCCAATAATGATAAAGCAACTAGAGAATATCGTAGACAAGCAATCATTAGATGGAAACTGAAAATGGGGAAACCCCTACATGAGATTCGGACTTTTGTTTCTTTGACAAAGAAAGAATATAGGAGAATAGCTATTGGTAGGTGGAAAAATAAGAAAGCTAGACAAGAAGAGAAGTTAAGACTGATGAAAACAAATGCAGAGAGATTGAGTCAATGCTTGGATGGTGGGTCTTATGGGAGAAGGCAAAGAAGTGTATTACAACACATTCCTCAGGAAGCTAACTTCCTGTTGTTACTCATTGTCGGCACTGTAATGCTATCAAACTCTTTTCTGAAACATCCAACTTTTGTTGTTTAGATGGTCCCATTGTCTTGTCATGTAATGAACTTCCACTTGTTATGCAAAATCTTTTAACATCAATATCCGAGGAAGCAATCACTTTTCAAACTTACATTAGAACATACAATAACCTCTTTGTTTTTACTTCGTTGGGTGTTAGAGCAGATTCTGAATTTAGCAAACGGAATAAGGGAATTTATACTTTTAGAGTGCAAGGGCAAATTTACCATTTCATTAATGATTTGCTTCCTCAGAATGATAGCCCAAAGAACCTTCAATTGTACTTTCACAACACATATAACGAAATACAGAATCGATTAGATGCTTGCCCATGTTTATCGGAAGACGTAATTAGATTATGTTTAACATACCTCGAGTCTAATCCATATGCTCGCTTCTTCCGTAATTTGTGAGATGTGCCTAATTTGGTAGATTACAAGATTGTGCTTAAGACGGTTGCAGGACAGGATCAAAGAGTATAAAATAAGCAAGACGTTTCACAGGTTGCGGCACTTTGGGTTGAAGGTGAGGAAAACGGAGAGAATGGTGAAAGAAACATTGAAGTTAGAATACATAGTAGCCAATCTCGAAGCATTGAGTATTATTTTACATGTTACGATCCCTTGCAATACCCTTTAATGTTCCCATTTGGGGACCTCGGGTGGCGTCAATGCATTCCGAAGAAGACCATATAGTTGACATAGAAGAAATGTCGAATCTTCTTTCAACAACAAGCCGACTTCTTTCATGTGACAATTTTACAACTGCTAATCAATTGCTAGCTTGAGAAAAGAATGGAAACAACATTCTTTTGTAAATGTCTTCAGTTATTTTATATATTGTATAACTTATCTTCGTTTCTTTTAACAGTTTTGGGGCGAAATGCTGACAATGCTAAATATGTGTCCATTAGAGAATACTATGCTTATAAACTCCAAATACGCCCAAATGACAAATCATATTTGCTGAGATTTGGTAGATTGTTACAACAGTACATAGTCGATGTCTATGTGAAACTAGAGTCACAAAGGCTTGCGTTTTATAGAACACAACAGGAAGAGATTCGACAGGAGTTCCTTCAAGGCGTAGTACACGCCATGGCTTGTGAAGAAACTAAAGGTTCCGCTATCGATCGAAGGGTTATATTGTTAGTGATTATGTGCAGAAGTTGACAAACCAAGTGATTACACATCCAATGTTACAAGACACTTGAGGGTCACACCTGTGAGGACCTATAAATCGAATAAACCCAGAAATGGATAGATTGGATTTATAATAGTTAATTATAAATAAGTTGGGTAATTTCAGTTAGAAATCCCAAAGTATAAGGGTTATTAATTAATTAAGTGAATTATATATTTATTAGGAAAATAAATATATAATAGAATGATTTAATTAATTAAATGAGAATTATCTAGAAAGTTCTTTTCTTAAGGAAAAAGAAAAAAGGATTAGATAATTATGGAAACAGTGTTGTATGGAAACTGTATTCTTTTCCATATAAATAAAGCCTTATAGGCTTTAGAAAATTAATTGAACTCCCTTAATCAGTTTTTCAAAAAAAAAAAAACTCTCTCTCTCTCCCTCTCTCCAAAACCGGCGCTGCCCCTCTTCATCATCAAACCAGTTCAGTTTTCCGGTTTATTCGGGTTTCAATTCTGCTAGAGGAATATTCGTTTGGTCGTTCACCGGTGGATTTAATCTCAAGCGTTCCAGGTAAAACACCTAATTTTGGTAAACTAATTAAACGATAGATTTGTGAAATTTTAGGGTTTTTGTTTCCTAATCGCTTCCGCACATAATCGAATCTGTATGTTTTAGATTTTATAAATCTTTGATCAGATTGGTCATTAGGTTTATAAGTTTTCTCAATCAAGTTAGGTTTGAGATTTACAAAGATCCTCGTGACAGTTTGATGCGAGGGATCTCAAAAACCCAACAGTGGTATCAGAGCCACAGTGTTTTTTCGTTCGTTTTAATCTGTTTAACTGTCTAATTAGATCCGTTAACAATTTCAAGTTTTATTAAAAATCTGATTTTTATCACGAACATTGATTTTTCGAAAAACATAATCATCGAAAAACGACCGACAATCGACGGTGGAACAGCGACAGTTAGCCGACCGGACCGCCAGGCCGATCGCCGGATCCACCCGACGATCAAACGCCGGCCGGCATTCGGTTGTCATCATCAACCACACCAAGCCACGGCTGCATCAACAGAACGGTGATGGCAGCCGGCCACCAATCGCGATAGCGACGGTGGCGGTGGTCAAGTGATGCTGACGGTGGTGGCTGTGGAAACCCGCAACCACCAGAAACCGCAATCGCGGTGGTGGATGACGACGTTCATGGCAGTAGGGCGACGATTGATCGCCGGCCGCACCGCGCCTAGCGGTGACGGCGTTCGACCACCGTCCTTCGACCGACCGCACCACAAATTGGTGGTGGCGGCGTCGGTTATAGAAGTCGCCGGCCACAGTGAGTGGTGGCGACGGGTTGCGATCGCCGCCACTGGTGGCGATGATGGTTCGATTCGACGGCAGCCGCAAGCATTAGCGGCGATGATGTGGCGACGAACGGTGGTTCCGGATTAAAGACGGTGGCGGCGGTGGCGTTTTTCGTTGCCGTCGTCACCGATTAACCACGATAGCGACAGCGGCGGTGGTTGTTTCGCCAATCGGTGGTGATCGTCGGCGGTGCCGTGATCGAACCCTCGATATCGACGGCGATAGATGATGGTTTGATTGTAGCCGGACCACCAGCGTGGTGGTGGTGGTGGCGGCATTATGCGATGACAATAGCCGATCACCACACAATCGTGGCCAAACCACCGAACGGTGGTGACCGACGGTTCCCGACCATCACGATGGCAGGGTAGGCGGTGGCGGTGATGTTTGTTTTGTTTGCCGGCGGTAACCACAGCCGCACCCCAGCGGGTGGTGGCGGCAATGGCTATGTTTTCGATCACCGACCGCAACCACCAGAAGCCACCTTGGTGGCGGTGGTGTGCGGTGACCGCCGCTGGCTGCCTCACGGTCGCGCCAAGCGGCGGTGGTGGCTGTTTTTGGTGTTTAAAGATCACCACCACCAGAAGCCATCACCATGGCAGCGGTGGAGACAATGATGATGACGACTCGCGCCGCGAGCGGTGGCGGTGGTTACGACTGTCGCGCGGCGAGCGGTGCCGACGAGCACTAGGTCGCACCGCGAACTGCAGTAACGGGAATGATCAGTGGCCGTTTTCCGAGCAGTGGCCAGTGATAGGCTAAGTTTTTCAACCCACGGTTGTTTTTTCGATCGATTCTCAAAACCCTGTCAGGCCCGGAATTGCCAGTTTTGGTATTGGGCCCAAAGCCCAGTTATTGGATCAAGTTCATGGCCCAGAAGAGATTTATTGTTTTGGTTCTTTTTGAGAATTTTTTTTAATTTCGTAAGAGTTTCCATGCAAAGTTGCAGCTTTTCAAAGATGAGATCTTAAAAAAAACATTGTTGGTCCCAAGTAGGTGACCTTCAAGTAAGGATAGTGTTTGGGATTATAGAAGGGGGGGTTGAATATAATCACACAATTTTTCACTTTTAAATTCTTGTTGTATTAACAAAATGAATTTACAGATTGTTGCGGAAATAGAAAAGACTAATAGTCTAAACTAAACAATCTAAGTTCTTTCACTATGCACTAAGTGAGAGAGAATAAAGAAAGAAGATAGAGGGAATAAGAGAGAAAGGACTTGAGTAGAATTAGGATGAAGAAGAAGTATGGAGAACATCTCTTCACGTCCTATTTATACTCCATGCATTAAATGCATGCAGACCTACTATTGTGACGTGTCACAATGTGAGTGGTCTGTTGTACTATTTACTATAAACAAATACTCTTTGCATGGTGTACAAAAGAGGATGTTTGTAAACAGTTGCCTTGAGGTCTGATAAGTACGGAGGGAACAGTAAAGTAACTGCCCTTATGTACTATTGTGTCAGTAAAGGCGGATAATCCTTTTGTGCATTAGACTAAGACATTGTTCTAATCCTTCAGGATCAGGATACTGATCAGTGACTAGAGTCCTGAAACTGAGGAAGTTCAGGGTCACGTGTATCCTGATGAGTCTTCAGGATGTCATACGATAGTGAACAGACTGCTATCACTGAGTTCCGTCTTCAGATCACGAGCATGCTGTTCCTGTCATCAGCTATTTCTTCGACGTCGCTGATGGTTCTTTGTGTATGATCTTAATGTCTTCAGGAGGAGGTCTTCACTTCAGTGGACAGGATCAGTAGACTGCAGAACAAGCTCGTTAGTCTCCTGATCCTGATCCTGAAATCTATAAAGTTAAGTTACAGCATAAGTAACATGGAATAACACTGAACAGACTCAGTGATAATTCCTCAAGCTATAACAGAAGTAAAAACCTATTCACTAAGTAAAGATTCAGGATCATTATCATTTCATCAGGTCTTAGGAGAGCTGGATCAACAATCTCCCCCTAAATGATAATGATAAGACAATAGAGTAATTGTCTTAATCTAGAAAAGTTAGAAATAAATCTAAGTCTAGAACTAAACAGTAGGAAATAGAACTCATAAAGGTACATGTCCCATTTACTGTTTTGAGGGATCTTTTTCAGTACTATGATGGAATGAAGTACAATGCACTGAATTGCGTTCTCATTAATCTCATTTAAGTATTACAAGAGTAAGGGAAATACAAGAGTACATGACAGGAGTACTGAAAGAAAAAAAAGATTACAAAATATCTAACTATCAGATTCTTCGCTTATGTATTCAGTCTTGACGCAAACAGGAACAGGAGTGTCGCTGAAGGCAAGTCTGTGATCAAGTATAGCTCTGACAGTGCGAATAATCTCTTTGTTGTCTGGATTTTTCTTATCTTGTTGTGCAGTGAAGAGAACTGTCAAAAGATGTCCATAGGGCGCTATGTGTAGCTCACTGAAACGCTGAAAGCGTAGGATTTTTGAGTTATCGCTAACACAAATGCCATGAACAGGTTCTCTGATTACTTGTCCTTCAGATAGAGAGATTCCAGGAGGGAATGAAAGATCAAGCATCGAGAGGTCTAGTGGTTTAACAACCATTCTAGGAAGACAGGGAGTAGGTCTTCTTGTAGAGGTGCCTGCAGATCTTCGAACAGGTTGCTGAGATAGGACTGAAGAGTATTGGAGCAGGTCATCAGGTATTTCAGTTGTCCTTCTGATGCGAGCAATAAGTCCTTCAATGACTTCTTCTACTTCAGCCCGATAGTTCTTGTTGGCTTTGGGAAGTAGGGATCTGATTTCGTTCCACTCTGACAAGTTGTAACGATCTAACTTGTCCAGAGTGTGCTCTACGTCCTTTACTCCAGAGCGTTTGACTGTGATCCAGGTTTTGCCAGGATTACCTTTCTTGCCTCTAGATCGGCGAAGATGGATTCCTGAGATGGCAACACCATGCTTTCGGAGGTGTAACCGATCTCTGCACCAGTCAAGCTCAGCGTTTACTTCTCCAGTCTGTATCTCTGCATTTTTGTTGAAGACCTTCAGAACAGCCTTCTGTGCAAGGATAGGATCTGCACTTATTTCAGCATCTTCATCTACAAAATCCGATGCAAGCCTTCGAGCGGCTTGGGCAGAGAGGAAAGCTTCCTTCTGCTTTTTATTGTGCTCTAGTTGAGCCTGTACAGCTTCGTTGTACTCCTCCTGCGAGAGATAGGCGAACTCGGAGTCACAAGAGGTACGAAGAGGGATTTTTACTCTTGTACTCTCGAGTCGCTCTATCACGGCGTCTAAGCGCCCATCCCTGTCAATGGCAAAGGAATTGTCAGGGTAATTTTCACCTTCAGATCTAGGAGAGTTTGAGGGAGGCGATCTGGGTGAAGAAGCAGGGGTAGAGAAGTCATCAGAGATGAATTCATCATCTGATGAAAGGCATATTGTATCAGGGGTGGCTCGGATTTCAGGGGTTTTGGATGAAGAGGCTTCTTGGTTGAAACGGGTTGTAGGACGGGTAGTAATGGTTTCTTGGTTGAGGGGTGTGATCCTGAAGGTCATAGTAGCTAATTCAGCTCTGGTCTGTTCATTGGGACTATTCTCCATTAGGCGAATAATGTCACCAGTGACAGAACCATAGTTGACATCTTCAGGATAGGCTTGGGTATTAGGTTCAGGTTCAGGATGAGAGGTGATTTCAGGAGATGGTTCAGGAGAAGGTAGTTTAGGAGGTTGGTAGATAACCATTTGAAGGTTATTAGGAGGGGAGTCTTCAGGTGAGGTGTCTAAGGTGATGGTTTCAGGGGTAGGTTTGGTTTTAAGAAGAATAGAGATAGGTTGGTTATCAGAGGAAGAGGGAGTGGATGGTAGTAGAGACATACCAGAGGCATCAGGGTTCTCCCCCTGAGGTTGTGCGAGCCCTGGAATGGGCGCAGAGGTAGGAACCTTCTCGACGAAGATGTCGTCGTCTATATCATCATCATCATCTTCATCATCATCATCGTCGTCTTCATTATTCCCCCCGGCTTCAGTGGTTCTCCAGTTCGTGGAGGGGGAATAGGCGGAATGGTCTCGGGGCTGTCTCTCCCCCTCAACAGGTGCCTGCACTAAGGCAGTTGTTGATACACTCCTTTGGAGGAGAGAGGCCATGTCACTGAGGACTTTGCGTGTGATGTAGGATGATGAGATCAGGGACTGTAACACATCCCTGTCCGCCGTGGTGAAGGATGGAGGCGGCGCAGGAGCAGAGGTGAGGGCGTTGACAGCAGAGGAGAGCCCTGTCACCTGCTCCTGGATGGCGCGGAGAGCGGCTTCCTGAGCATCCAACCTCTGAACCACCGTTGATTGGAAGGTGGTGAGAGAGTTGGTGCTGTTGTTGATTGTTGTGGAGAGCGCAGGGAGAGCCGTCGCCTTCAGGTCATCAATAGATGCCTGAAGGTTGGTGGAGGAGGAGGCAACTTGTGAAACCTTGTCGTGGATATTATCCAGACAAGGAATGGAGAGGGTGACGGCCGTGGGCGGCGGAGTTGCGGCGACGACGGCGGCAGTGGCACTGGCGGCGGCGGCTTCAGCAGCGGCTGCAGCAGCTTTGGCAGCAGCAAGCTCCTGTTGTAAGGTCTGGAGTCGTGCTGAGTGCTCTGCCTCCTTCTGCTGGAGGGCTGTGCGGGCCTCCTGCAGGTTCCGTTCAGCGGACTGCCTGCGAAGCTCAGCTGTGTTCAGCTGATGCTCGGCATCCGTGAGAATGAAATCATTGAAGGGGTCATCCTGATGAAGTTGGGGATGCCCTTCAGAACCTGCTCCTAAAGAACCTGTAGACAGAGTAGCTAAGTGAGTACTAGAAGACTCATTAGCTTTCATAAAAGAAGAGACAGTAATAGTTTGCTTAGAAATATTACCTGAGGCTAGGAGGGTATCAGAACGATTACCCCCCTCATTCTCTGAGGGTTCGAGTTGAACCACCTCAGGTTCTTGTGTAACAGGAGCAGAGATAGGAGTATCTGCAGTGGAAGAATTTTTAGATAAAGGAGATGGTTTATTAAAGTACTGGGGCAGGGTAATGTAATATTTCTTACCAGCCGCCTGTTTCTTTTTCTTTTGCGCCTTAGACTTGGCGCGTTTTGGAGGAGGTGGAGGAGTGGCAGAAGATGGTTGGGGGCGCTTCTGGAGCGCAGAAGTTGTGGTTGCAGCTGGGGAAGTCAGTATGGGGTTAGCTACTGACATAGCATGCATAGAAGTAGAAGAATGTGGTTTGGAAGAGACGAGAGAAAACGTACCTGCGGTTGGAGAGGTGGATTGTTCAGCATCCTGATCCTGAAGTGGTTCAGGAACGACCAGGACGTCGGAGAGAGGGACGTCGTCAGAATGATGAGCAACCTGGTCCAGGAACCTGGGTCCAAGAGAGTAGTTGTTGGAGTTCCCGATCTTGGGGTAGTTGTCCCCCAAATGTAGCTCCAGGATGGCCGAGAAAAACCTAGGGAAGGCTATGTTGACGACCCGGGTCTTGCTCCGGACCTTCTTCACCATGTCGTCCCATATGGAGCGAGCATAGTCAAACTCGCGATTTTTGATCGCAGAGAAGACCATGTGCTGGATGACCGTAGGGAACTGCTCCGTGCTCCCCGTCTTGCCCGATAAGCACAGGCCAAACGTGTTCCATATATAGTAGAACGTAGCGTTTAGTCCTGACTTATGGACAGTGGCACCCGTCTTTGGTAGCAGGACGCCTTCCTTGTTCACAGGCCATCGGTAGCCTATGGCGTCCAGGAATTCCACGATTTCGTCAGCGGTGGGGACAGGAGGGAAGCGCTTCTTCTTTGGGAAGTTGAGCACGTTCCTGAGGGTTCCGAAACCAAAGGAAATGATGTTTTCCTTGATTTGGAATTTGATGACCTCTCGTAGGACACCTTTGGTATTCTTCTCCTTGGCAACAGTGGCTGTTGACCATAGTTGTTGCAGCATTGGCTTGTTCGGCTTGGGGTCAAGGGTGAAAGCCGTCTTCAGAGGGCTGTTCAGCAAGAATTCCTTGGCAGGCAGCAGGTATTCTTTGTCTGCTGGGATGTCAAACAGTCCGACGACGTTGTTCTGCTTGAACTGGACGTCATGTTGTGGGATGATTATTGGTAAGCTCTCAGTAGCTTGCAGAGGTGTGGCCTCAGAGGAGAGCTGGGCGTCCAGGGATGTAGATGTAGTAGCAGCCATCCTGTTAAAAACATAAAAATAACATATATGGATGATTAAGAGTCCAAAATATGCATTTTTCTTCATTTTTCAATGAACACAAAATATGTTCATAAAAATGGTGAAATCCTTTATACTTAGAATAGATTAGATGCCAAAATACACAAAAGGAATGTGTTTTGGTTTTAAAAAGGACTTCTATTTTGATGAATAGATATCAAAATAGGAGTTTATGATTGTTCTTAAAAGAAATAAGAAAAATCATTTTAAACAGTTTTAACAAAAATCTTAGAAGATTTTGGGAAAACTAAGATCAAACGAAGTAATCTTAGGGTTTTTGGAAAAACGTTTATCAAAATAAGTTGTTTTTAGAGAAGAATGCCAACTTAGATTGTGGAAAGAATAAAGAACATAAGGAAACTTACGTTGATCTTGTTAAAGAAGTGGTAAGTGTGTGTTCTTGGTGTTCTTGAGAATGCAGATTTAGAGTGTAATAGCTTTTCTTGCTTGAGTTCTTTGAGAGAGAATTGTAAGCGTAAAGAGAAAAATGGATTACGAATGAGGTTTTTATACCTCGTGGTAGGAGAGAGAAAATGGATGAGAGAGAAAAGAGCGGCTAAATTCAAACGTAATGATGAAAAAGGGAGTTCTACGCGCGTTCACGCGCCTGACACACGTAGTGGGGAACAGGAAACGTCCCATTACGTGTCAGCTCAGATGAAACGTTTGTTTTATATGAAAAACTAAAAACCACCTTTTCAGGGGATGATTCCATTTTGGTGAAAGATATGTTTTATGGGAATCAGAGTACTTATCAGATAAGTACTGTTTTGGGAAAAATCCTCTTATCACATTTAATGCGATAAGGTTTCAGTAGCAGAGGGAAGAAATACTTACCTGAGAATCATCAGTATTCGGATTTTGAACCAAGATTTTGTAAGTACTGAATAGAGTTATCCCCTGAGGAAGAGTTATTCAGGAGTTGTTAAGAAAAGAGGTCCTGAGAGAATATTTTTTATAAGGACCTTAACAACTGTTTGTCCTGAGAACTTCTATTCTTCAGGATTTAACATCCCAAGTTCACTGAGGAGCATATTAAAACGCGTCACATCCAGTGGTTTGGTAAAGAGGTCAGCAAGCTGATATTCAGTAGGGACAAAATGGAGTTCAATATCACCATTCATCACATGATCCCTGATGAAGTGATATCTCACTTCAATGTGCTTTGTCTTAGAGTGTAAGACAGGATTGTTAGCAATGGCTATTGCTGAAGTGTTGTCACAGTAGATAGGAATTTTGGAGAGTTGTATGTCATAGTCCTGAAGTTGATTTCTCAGCCATAGGACCTGAGCACAACATATTCCTGCTGCAACATATTCAGCTTCAGCAGTTGATGTGGACACAGAGTTCTGCTTCTTGCTAGTCCAACTCACCAACTTGCCACCTAATAGGTGACATCCACCAGTAGTGCTTTTCCTATCGATCTTACATCCTGCAAAGTCACTATCAGAATAAGCTGTTAGATCGAACCCTGAGTCCTTGGAGTACCAAAGACCCATGTTTGGAGTTCCCTTCAGGTATCTGAAGATCCGCTTTACAGCGGTCAGATGGGATTCTTTGGGTTCAGCCTGATAACGAGCACAGAGACATGTAGAATACATGATATCAGGACGACTCGCTGTAAGATACAGCAGTGAGCCAATCATTCCTCTATAGAGAGTCACATCAACAGGTTTCCCTTTGGAATCCTTGTCAAGAGACAGAGGAGGAGCCATTGGAGTCTTCATCGGTGTACAGGATGTGAGATCAAATTTCTTCAGCATCTCATGTACATATTTACCTTGGTTGATAAAGATTCCCTTTTCAGATTGCTTGATCTGAAGTCCTAAAAAGAATGTTAGTTCGCCCATCATAGACATTTTATATTCAGATTTCATGAGCAACTCAAACTTTTCGCAGAGTTTGGGATTTGTGGATCCAAAGATAATGTCATCGACATATATCTGGACAAGAAGGATATGCTTAGGATATTTCTTTAGAAATAAAGTGCTATCAATCTTTCCACGAACAAAGCCTTTAGAGAGAAGAAAGGTTGAGAGGGTATCATACCAGGCACGAGGAGCCTGTTTTAACCCATAGAGAGCCTTGTTTAACTTGTAGACGTGATCAGGGAACTTAGGATCTACAAAGCCAGGAGGCTGAGCCACATAGACTTCTTCATTAAGTTTTCCATTCAGAAAGGCATTTTTAATGTCCATCTGATAAACCTTGAAGTTCATATGTGCTGCAAAAGCTAGGAAGAGTCGAATTGCTTCGAGCCTAGCAACAGGAGCAAAAGTTTCATCGTAATCAATGCCCTCTTCCTGCCTGTATCCCTGAGCCACAAGGCGAGCCTTGTTTCGAATGATTGTACCAATCTCATCAAGTTTATTTCGAAAAATCCACTTGGAACCAATGATTGTACGTTTTCGAGGCCTAGGGACGAGAAGCCAGACATTGTTTCTGATGAATTCTGCTAGCTCTTCCTGCATGGCTGAGACCCAGGCAGGATCACGCAAGGCATCATCTATTTCTTTAGGTTCATTTTCAGAGATAAAATTTACATAAAGACAGACGTTACCAGCCTGACGTCTGGTTTTCACACCAGAAGAAGGGTTTCCAAGAACTTGATCAATGGGATGATCTTTGGTCCATCGGAGAGCAGGTGGTTGATACACCTGTCCTGAAGTAGATGCTTCATTGGATGATGGATCAGGAAGAAGATTGGTAGGAGAGGGTTCACTAACAGTGGTTTGAGAGAAGTCTTCACTGTTAGTGGGTTGATCAGGTTCAGGTGGTGTGATTTGAGAGATAGGGGTGGCATTTATGAGAGGTGGAGTTGTTATATCAGTGGGTGGTAAAGGATTTTCTTCAAAACCATCAGGAAGGTCTTGAGGAGAAGGATCAGCAATAGGAGGTTCAGGGACTTGAAAGAAAGAGTCAGCCCACTGATTGATTTCAGTATTATCATTTGGGTGAGGAAAGGTAGGACCCGATTCATCAAACTTGACATGAATCGTTTCCTCAATGGTTTGTCTTCGTTTGTTGAACACACGGTAAGTTTTAGAAATGGATGAGTATCCGAGGAAAATTCCATCATCAGATTTGGAATCAAACTTTCCAAGATTATCTTTGTTGTTCAGGATGTAGCAGACACAACCAAAGATATGGAGATGTTCGATTGATGGTTTCCTGTTACGAAAGAGTTCGTAAGCGGTTCTTCTGAAACGCTTGACAATCAGAGATCTGTTCTGAGTATAGCAAGCAGTATTTACGGCTTCAGCCCAGAACTGAGTGGCAAGGTTGGCTTCACTCAGCATAGATCTCGCAGCTTCAATCAACGTCCTGTTCCGTCTTTCAGCAACACCATTTTGCTGAGGAGTTCTCACAGAGGAGAAGTTTTGAGAGATACCTTTCTGTTCAAAGAAAGATTCCAGGGTACTGTTTTTGAACTCAGTCCCATGGTCACTTCTTATTGATCGAACAGTAAGGTTGTTGAGTCTTTCCATCTTCCTGACGAACAGGATGATTTCTTCAGGAGCATCACTCTTGGCACGTAAGAAGAAAACCCAAGTATATCTGGAATATTCATCTACGATTACCAGAGTATATTTCTTTCCACCAATGGATTGGACATTAACGGGTCCAAAGAGATCCATGTGGAGAAGTTGTAGAGGAGAGCTGATGGAGGAAATCTGCTTGGACTTGAAGCTAGCCCTGGTCTGTTTTCCTTTCTCACAAGCTGAACAAAGAGATTCCTTTGTGTAGCGAAAGTCAGGAAGACCAATAACCAGGTTGTTGATGCAGAGTTGATTCAGCGTCTTGAAGTTGAGATGAGAAAGACGCTTGTGCCAGAGCCAATTCATATCAGTGGAAGCACGTGATACGAAACAGAAGTTATCAGTGGAAGTATTCATGTTGATGATGTAGATATCAGCATGTCTTACACCAGTGAGAATGACTTCCTTTCTTCTGTTCTTGACTTTGCACTTTTTCTTAGAGAAAGAAACTTTGTGATTCTTATCACACAGTTGACTGATGCTCAGAAGATTATGCATCAGGCCTTCAACATAAGCAACTCTTTTGAAAGTAGTTACTCCGTTGGTAAGAGTGCCATACCCTCGGGTTTGGCCTCTACCGTTTCCGCCAAAGGTCACAGCAGGACCTCTTTCTTCACGGTAGTTAGTGAGGACAGATTTAGAACCAGTCATATGTCGAGAGCATCCACTGTCCAAGTACCAGATGCCCTTATCCTGTAAAATATAGAGTTTAAGTTTTCTTTGGTACCCATAGAACTATGGATCCAGAAGTATCAGTAGGACTGGTTGAGTCTGTGTCAGCCGTTACTGAAGTATCAGTACAGGAGGCTGGAGTCTTGACTGAAGGTACAGTCTTGACAACCTTCTTTCCTTTGACTGATTTCTCAGTCTTGGGAATCTTCTTTACCTTAGCTGATTTTTCAGCTTTGGTAGCATCAGGACACTTACTCGCAATATGGTCATTTAATCCACAGTGATAACATTTGCGATATTGAAAGCATTTAGTGTGGTCCAGAAAATTTTTGAACTTTAGGTGAGCAGGACCAGCACCAAGTATGCCTTTAGCATTGGACATTGGAGGAATTGGTTTCTTCTCCTGAGTCTTTTGCTTCAGGTCAATCTTCAGTCTGGGAGCAGGACTCTAAGAAAGAGACTTAGTTCCAGAGACTGACGGACCACCACCCAGAACTTTGTTCTTGGGTTTAGGACCCTTGGTCTTTGAAGGTGTTTCAGTTTTGGATTTATCCTTAACTGTATTCTTTTTGCTCTTAGGAGCACCTTCAGGGTGAGTGTTAGAAGAAGAAGAAGGAGTGTTAGGAATGGGAATAGAAGAAACAAATTTTCCAAATTTTAGCATGGAACTATCAGACTTAGTTTCTTCTTTCTTGTATCCACGAGTGAATCCAAGACCTCTTTTGCTTTTGTCAGACCTCCCTGAAGCTAATATTTCATCAACTTTTTCAGAGGCGTCACTCCATCCTTTGATGGTGACTTTTTCAGCATTTAATTGAGCAAGGGCCTTTTCTTTGGCAGCAAGAGCCAATTCTCTTTCAATACATAGAGTTTTGTTTACAGTGACCTGGTCCTTATAATTTTCTTCCAAAATGGTAAGCTGTTTTATTTTTTCTTGACATTCTTTGAGTTGTCCTCTAAGATCAATATTCATTTTTTCAGCAGAGGTTTTACCATTAAGGGCTTTGTAAAGATCGAGAGTGACCAGGTCCAACTGAGTTAAGCTTTCAAGAGGGATGAGAGGAATAGGTACCTGACTGGAAGAATCAGTCGTAGAGGTTGAAGCTTCAGTAGTAGGGGAGGGAGCTTCAGGAGTAGGAACCTCTTCAGGGACCTCTTCTATTTTAGCCATGAGAGCTAAGATAGGTTCCTCAATAATGGCCATGAGTGCCACTTGAGTTTCCTCTTCATCAGATGAGTCGTCAGAAGACACATCATCACAATCGCAGTCTTCTGCGATTAAACCTTTGCCTTTACGCTGAGTTTTCATCTTCTTGTACTTTTCCTTCAGGCGCTGGTATTTGGGGTTCTTAGAAGAAGATTTAGCAGAGGAGGGAGCAAACTGACTTTTTCTGTACCTGCAATCATTAGCAAAGTGTCCTTTGCCCTGACAGTTGTAGCAGATAGCAGTGGCCTTGTCAACAGAATCTGACTTAGGCTTGTCAGTAATAGAAAGATGTTTCTTTTTGTGGAAGTTTCCTTTTTTGGCAAACTTCTTGAAAGATCTGGTTAAAAGAGCAAGAGATTCATTGAATTCAGGATCTTCTGACATGTCAGAGTCAGAAGATTCTAATTCAGTAATAGTTACTGAAGAAGAAGCAGTAGCAACAGGAGGAACTGAATCAGAAACCAATGCAACAGATGTGCTTTTGGATTCTTTAGAATCTCTTATGAGATTCTTTTTCAGCTTCTTCTGTTGTTCACGGTTCAGAAGAATACCGTACAACTCACTTAGGGTGAGTGTCTTTATGTCCTTTGACATAGTTAAGCAGGAGGTGTAAATTTCCCAATGTTCAGGAAGAGCTTCCATGAACTTGGTAACCACCTCAGAGTTAGAGTAGGTAGTACCGATGGTCATCAGATCAATCAGAAGACAGTTGAATCTCTGATGTAGCTGGGAGAGAGTTTCATCCTTCTGATGAATAAAGCTTTCGTACTGACAAACCAAGAAAATCTTTCTTGATTCCATGAGTACGGCAGTACCTTCATATTGAACACAGAGAGTGTCCCATATCTCCTTAGCAGAGCGAAGGTGACAGACAGAGTGGAATACATCGTCAGGGAGTGACATGGCGATGAGAGACCTAGCCTTGGTGTCAATGTTGACCAGGCGTCTGTCTTCATCATTCCAGTCAGTTACGGGCTTCACTAGCTGTCTTTCAGGAACAGCTGGTTGGCCACCAGCAGCAGGAATAGGGTGGACGGTTTGTGTAGGCACATGTGGTCCGTTTTCCAGAAAGTAAGGAATCTGGGGATCAGAACCAGAGAGGAAAAGTTCCATCCTGGTTTTCCAAAGAGAGAAATTGTCTTTGTTAAACCGAGGAGGCTTTCCAGCAGAGCCGGTATCAAAGTAGTTATCCTTAGCTTGAAGAGCCATAGAATAAGAAGAGAGAGGATCACAAGATTTTCTTAAGAAGAAAATGAGAGCTTGTATCTGCTCTGATACCACTTGTTGGTCCCAAGTAGGTGACCTTCAAGTAAGGATAGTGTTTGGGATTATAGAAGGGGGGGTTGAATATAATCACACAATTTTTCACTTTTAAATTCTTGTTGTATTAACAAAATGAATTTACAGATTGTTGCGGAAATAGAAAAGACTAATAGTCTAAACTAAACAATCTAAGTTCTTTCACTATGCACTAAGTGAGAGAGAATAAAGAAAGAAGATAGAGGGAATAAGAGAGAAAGGACTTGAGTAGAATTAGGATGAAGAAGAAGTATGGAGAACATCTCTTCACGTCCTATTTATACTCCATGCATTAAATGCATGCAGACCTACTATTGTGACGTGTCACAATGTGAGTGGTCTGTTGTACTATTTACTATAAACAAATACTCTTTGCATGGTGTACAAAAGAGGATGTTTGTAAACAGTTGCCTTGAGGTCTGATAAGTACGGAGGGAACAGTAAAGTAACTGCCCTTATGTACTATTGTGTCAGTAAAGGCGGATAATCCTTTTGTGCATTAGACTAAGACATTGTTCTAATCCTTCAGGATCAGGATACTGATCAGTGACTAGAGTCCTGAAACTGAGGAAGTTCAGGGTCACGTGTATCCTGATGAGTCTTCAGGATGTCATACGATAGTGAACAGACTGCTATCACTGAGTTCCGTCTTCAGATCACGAGCATGCTGTTCCTGTCATCAGCTATTTCTTCGACGTCGCTGATGGTTCTTTGTGTATGATCTTAATGTCTTCAGGAGGAGGTCTTCACTTCAGTGGACAGGATCAGTAGACTGCAGAACAAGCTCGTTAGTCTCCTGATCCTGATCCTGAAATCTATAAAGTTAAGTTACAGCATAAGTAACATGGAATAACACTGAACAGACTCAGTGATAATTCCTCAAGCTATAACAGAAGTAAAAACCTATTCACTAAGTAAAGATTCAGGATCATTATCATTTCATCAGGTCTTAGGAGAGCTGGATCAACAAACATTTTTGGAGATGTTGCCGCATTTGTTAGAATGGATAAGAACAAGATATAATTATAAAGGGATAACCATTAATATTTATATCATTATCTGATTTTAGTGTAACTTAATATACGTATATATCCATATATATATACTAATTAGATTAATTATATTACTCCTATTTAATATATGGATTAAATAGAAGGCTATAGCAAACGTTAAGGATTGACAGTTAATACCGGTTCCTTGATGGGGAATCGGTGCATCCCTTTGTTGGCACCAATTGAAGCCTATAAATACAAAAGTCAATCTATTGTTTCATTCCTCAACAAGAACACAAAACTCTCTCAAAATCTGTCCCATCCAGAGGAGAAATCAAGTGTGTATCTTGCAGAAGAACATGAAACAAAATCGAAATACTGCGTCTACATCTTCTGGACAAGGTTAGTGTTTAATCATGTTTAATCAATTGATTCAGTCTGATGGAGATTACTATTTTATATATAGCCAAATCAATTATACAGCATATACATACGTTATAGAATTCCAGAAGAGAGGGCTACCACATGCACACTTTTTACTTAAGATGTACCATCCTGAGGAATATGATGAGGTAGTATGTGCTGAGATTCCAAATGAAGTTTCTAATCCCCATTTGTTCAAGATGGTCGTTAAACATATGCTCCATGGACCATGTGGTAGTTTAAACCCAAAAAACATTTGTATGAAGAACGGTAAAACTTGTAAGAACTCTTACCCAAAGCCATTTAGTAGTGAGACTACCCAAACAACATATGCATATCCTGCATACAAAAGACGAGATAATGGGGTTACGGTATGGTTTAGAGGTGTCGCACTTGATAATAGATGGGTTGTTCCATACAACCCATACTTGCTTTGTAAGTTTGACTGTCACATCAACATTGAAATATGTTCGACAATAAAGGCCGTAAAATATATATACAAGTACATATGCAAAGGCAATGATAAAATAAGTTTCTCCCGTTCTTCTAACAACAATCCCGTAATTGTTGACAAGATTCATGATTTCCAGTCAGGTAGATGGATATCCCCTCCTAAAGGAGCTTGGAGAATCTTTCGTTTTCCACTTGGGGATATAAAACCATCAGTTATTCATTTACCATTACATTTGGGAAATTACCAACCAATGACATTTAAAAAAGAATTGTTTAAGAAACGTCGTAAATAATTTGGTTCAAAGAAAGACAATGCTCACTGAATTTTTCTTTCAAAATAGAACGGACACGTATGCTCAGAGTTTACATTTAACTTATGTCAAATATGCAGATCACTTTGTTTGAAAAGCAGACACAAGAAGTTGGTCACCCAGACAAACACGAGAAGATTCTGTAGGACGTATTGTCATTTCCCATCCAAGCGAGGGTGAGAGATACTACCTTAGGATTCTTTTATCAAAAGTTCGTTGCCCAAAGTCTCATGGAGACCTAAAGGTTTTTAATGGGACCCGAGTTAACACTTTCCGAGAAGCAGCACTTTTGCGTGGTTATTTACTTGATGATAACAGTCAACATTTATGTCTAGAGGAAGCATCAACTTACCACATGCCATATGAGCTTCAAAGACTTCTTGCAACTCTTCTGGTTTATACTGCCCCAAACAATCTACGTCGATTGTGGGAGGCCTTTGAGGATAAACTGTTGGAAGATTTTGTGACATGTAACAATTTGAAGTGTCGACAAGCCAGAAAAGCTGCATTCCAACAACTCAATGTTTTCCTTCAATCAATGGGAAAGAATCTTCAAGAGTTTGACGTCTTACCTCAAGATTTTACATGTGTGGATTTTGAAGATGAAACCATAGAGATAAGAGTTGAATGCAACATAGTCGTCTCCGAAGAGGACATGCTTTCAATGGGGAAACTTAATACAAGACAAAAAATTGCCTTTGATACGATAATCGCAAGAGTAAATGGCAATGAAGGTGGTGCATTTTTTATTGACGGTCCGGGGGGTACTAGGAAAACGTTCCTATATCGAGCTCTCCTGGCTAAGATTAGGTCAAATGGTGATATTGCTTTAGCGACTGCCACATCAGGCATCGCTGCATCGTTACTCCCTGGAGGCAGGACTGCTCATTCTAGATTTAAGATTCCTATAGACTTAGCAGTGGGAACGCTTTGTAGAGTTAGTAAAAAGTCCTCCTTAGCTACTTTGATAAAGGACAGTAATTTGATAATCTAAGATGAGGCTCCAATGGCCAAACGGTCATCAATAGAGTGTTTAGATAATTTGCTTCAAGATTTGCTTGACTCGCCTGAAATCTTTGGAGGCAAAGTCGTTGTACTCGGTGGAGATTTTAGGCAAACTCTTCCAGTTGTTCGCAAGGGAAACAAATCACAAACTATAGCTGCTTGCCTCACTAATTCCCCACTGTGGCCATTATTTCACCAATTGCAACTACATGAAAACATGCGAGCTGATAACCCTAAAATTATACATGTTTGGGTCGTGCGGAATTAGATAGTTTTATCCCGTTTTAGCTCATTTTTGTACAATTCACTCCCGATTATCTTTGTTTTTCCAGTTTTAGAAGGATTTGGAGGTTCGTGATCATAAAAGCACAAAAAGAGGTGAAAAAGCATGAAGTTTAGAATAAAGTTGAAAACAGAAGTGCCTCGCGATCGCGAGACCAGAGTCTAGCGACGCGAGGGTGCTAATATTCTAGAAGATTCCTTCATATAACTGCTTTGGCATCGCGAAAGAGCTTTCAACTGTCAACAAACAAGAAGTCAACTCTACTTAGAAGATTCTAGAAGATTCAAGATTCGATTTTAGGGCTTCTTGAAGTGGCTCGCGCCGCGAAGTAGCCGCCTCGCGATCGCGAGGTGGGTCGATCCTCCTCTTTAAATACAGACTCCAGTCCAGGTTTTCAAGGCATCAAGAAAAATAATCAGAAAAGCAGAGGAGAGTCTAGCTTAGCTAGCAAGGAGTGGAATTGTATGAACCAACAGTGGAAAGCGGTGCTTAAACACGGTGAAACTTCGCCCGTTCTTACTCGGAGTCGTCTTGCCGATGCTCGTTCCTCACTTGCTGCACGGTCTGCATAATGTGTTCTTACTACTCTTGTGTCCTGTTTTACATTATGTTTAGCAGCTAGTTAGTTTTGGTACTTGCTATGGATTGATGAACTTGTAGGATGATTTGACTATTGGTTTTATGCTTTAACTAGATTTATGGTTTATTGAATGGTTGTCCTGTTATTCCTAATTATTGTTTTAACTGTGGCTACTTGAACTCATTGGTTAGGTGTGTTTGTGAATTAATAAACAGACTACGTTTTGGTTAAATTAAACCTCTTTTACCTTTCGCCTCAGTGACGTGGTAAGCAATCTATTCGGACCAAAGATAGATTGGTTAGTAGGGTCCAACGACTTGGCAATAATTAGGGTGACATGTACTAGATTTCTTATCTTTGTACTTGGGCCGGGAGACCAACCTGGTTTGCAATCACAGATAATTCATGTTAGGGTGCTATATGCTTAAATTCTTACAATAACCATTAGATCTATTTATTTTGGTAATTTATGTCAATTCATCTGAAAAGGGATTCAGTAATCCATAGTAAGTACTTGTGTTTATCTCTGATATAAAAAAGTTTAGATTTTTGTTTTGCATTCTTAGTTAATAATTGTTTTAGTAAAATCCCCCATAGTTAGTTGATTAATTAATTACACTTTAAACCACGATTAGGTAGCTTCATTGTTCCCAATGGTAAGAACGATACCTGGAACTTACCTAAACTATATTATACCTGATCAGGTACGCTTGCCTGTGAATGTGTGATCAATAGTTAAGGATAAGGCTAAAGGTTAAAACTTGTGTTAGATTATATATATATATATATATATATATTGTCGCACATCACGAGCCTTATTGGATCCGTTCTTTACTGATTTTTTACTACGATTAGGGAGCGGCAATGAAAGCTCACAGGACACTACTTTAGTCACCCTTCCTGAATCAATGGTTATCGAAGACAGCTCCACATTGGACAGCCTTAATGTTCTTATACACTTTGTTTATTCTGACATGTTTTCAAGGTCGACAAGTAGCCCTTCAAGTTTAAGTCGTGCTATTCTGACAACGAAGAATTCTTTTGTTGATGAGATTAACAATATGTTAATTGGAAGATTTGTTGGAGAGCAAATGGAGTACAATACTTTTGATGAGACTTTAGATCATAACGACCAAACCCAATATGAAGACCTGCTGCATTCTTTGACTCCATAAGGGATGCCACCACATAGGTTGGTTTTGAAAGTCAATTCACCTGTTATTCTTTTGAGAAACATGAATCCTACGGACGGACTATGCAATGGCACAAGACTTTTTTGCAAAAGCTTTAGCAGGAATATCATACGCGCGGAGATTAGTTTTGGAGATTTTGCGGGGAAGGAGGTATTCATTCACAGAATCCCCTTACTACTACATACAGGTGAGCATTATGTTGTCCCATTCAAAACGGTACAATTTCCAATAAAACTATGTTTCGCAGTGACAATTAACAAAGCACAAGGCCAAACTTTAGACTTCGTTGGTATTTATTTAAAAGAGCCAGTTTTCTCGCATGGTCAACTTTATGTCGCCCTTTCACGGGCAAGGAAAAGCGAAGATGCAAAAGTTCTTATCAAACACACATCCTCTTCCAACAACAAAACAACTGTTAATATTGTCTACAGAGAAATTTTTGATCGTGCACGAAGTTGTTATATGTAGATGTTGATTGCATAAGCTAACTTTATTTATGCTACTAATATGTTTTACTTTCTTATACGTTTATAGTATTTTGTTTCCGACTATAATAGATGGGAGGTCTCTACTGGTTGGCGTGATGAACATTTTGTGTAGGTATACATTATTTTATTGAGATTATCTAATTTGTTGGGTAGTGGGAACTAGAACAATTTAATACTAACTTATTTTACTTATTTTTTGTAATGATATCTCAGCAGAGAAAGAAAATACGAACCCTCTTTCAGGAAGTGGTTTAACGAAAGTGGTTAAGAAAGAAATTGCAATGGTGAAACAAGCAGTTAATGAGCAAGAGGTCATACCTCCACGTTCACCATTACGCGATGAGATCAAAGGACAAGGTAACATGTGGTTTCATAATGGGGCTTATGATGAAAATTTTAACATCAGAAAGCTGATTAAATTTTCTTGTGGGCTCAAGTGCCAAGGAGGCAGAAGGTAAAGAACACATGGAGACGATGGGTAGTGAGTGTGTCACATTCAGATGTCGAGGCCACTGGTAAGAGAAAGCTGAAAAAGACGAGTTCTAGCAAGAACAGAAGTGGATAGTAAAGTAGCTGATATCATATCAAATTTGGATGTTACGATTCCAAAAGCCAATGTAGAAACAACACCAGATGCTTCAAACACAAAAGAATTGGACCGTTAAGTGCCTGCGGAAAATGTGAAAGTAGCAACAGAAGCTTCAAGCACAACCCCAATTGAATAGTAAATTGCCTGCACACAATATGAAAACAGCTACAAAAGCTTCAAGCACAACCCCACCGGATAGTAAAGTGCCCGCAGACAATGTAAATATGATGCCAAATGCTTCATTCACGGCAGTTCTACTTACAGTTTTTGTCTTTGATCTAAACAAACCAAAAAATGTTATTACATGTGCAGGGACATACTTGGAAGTCCAACAAATAGAAATTGCATGGAATCGTACTATTAAAAAGCTCGAGTATGTCCTTGCACCTACTTTGGTTAGTTAACAGACTAACTGTTAGCTAAGTAGATGATAGAAATAGTTGTTTTCTTATCTTGGTTTCTGATGCAAATTGAATGTCACCCAAAATATTGTCTTAGGATTATGTGGTTTTGGATGATTGTAGCTTAACATTCTGTCACTGACTCTTGTTCTTTATTTCGGTTTCTTAGACTCGGCTCCTTATGGTTCTATGGTTGTTGTTGAAAACATAGTCGATCCCTCATTGGATAACTTCCAGGCATCAGATTTCTCTGTTTTTAGTTTTACCATTAAGAATCGCACACATTACTCTCTGTTGATTCCCCCCCCCCCCCATCTCTCCTCTTCGGAGGGTAATCTGATTGGGTTCCACATATTCTCCCACTTATGTTCTAACATGTCTTACTACTTGGGCACTTGAATGAGCAGGTAGAAAAGTTGTCGCTTGTTGAGGACAAACTTCCAGAAAGTCAAAAAGAATATGAGGCCATTAGTGTAAAAATCTCTTCTTTACAAAATGGGTATCATCACCTTCATTTATATGGTGTCGATCTAATGCCATATTTACAAAAAATGCAGGCTTTGGACTCAAAGATCCATCTTTGGTCAAACGGAAGAAAAGGAAACATCCATTCACTGCTATCAACTTTACAACTTGTAAGCCCAAACACTTGGTTTTATTACGTCAATTTTTGCAAAGGCTTAAATGGGTAATCACCATTCTGAAGCAATTTTGATTGTGTAGTAGTGTAAATTTAAGGTTTATAAATGGATTTCCACAAGTGCTTTGGCCCGAGAGTGGATGGAAGCCGGTTGCACTTGAGGCGTGGAATCATTTGGTCTGCTTCATCTTCTCCGTCGTTGCTAGCTTACCGCCCATTAGAGTACACATGGATGATAATCAGAAAGTTGGGGAAATTAAAGAGCAGTTTTCTCAGATGATTGTAGCCACAACACCATAAGCATCAAGAGGCTGGGGATTATGTGGTTGCGTTTGCTTCAGTGGTTGTTAATGGTGTGTCATTCAAATATTCGAAGCTTGTTTTGTCTAGTAGGGTTCGCAAATTGCTTTTCAAAAGCATCAACAACAACAGTATCGGCAAAAGCAAGAATCTAACTTGAACTTCGTTAGGTGATGCAAAGATGAGATGATAGTTCGATTTGGAAAATATGACAAGCTACTAGAATTTGGTCTGGATTTCAAAGCTTTAGTGCCAGCCCATGAAACCTATCCGTCCAATCGGTAGAAATTGAAGCTATGACACATTGGTAGATGCTACAAATCCATAAACTTCAACTTGTTTCCATCTTCTTCTTGTTGTTATTTGAAGATATTTTGACCTTGGATTTTTGTTCTCAGACAATAGAAGTACTACATGATAGAAATACAAGTGTTCTTTGTTTAGTAATTATCAATTCAGAATCTTTCGGTAGTCTGTCTTATACGTATCTACCTGCTGGAAATTACTTCAAATTGGGCCTATTTCCAGAAGTGAAACATGAAACTTTGAATACGTTAAACAAGTGCCAAGAAATGCGAGGAAAGATTAACATCATATTTCAAGATTAACTAGATGACTTTTGATATGAAGTAACTAAACAGGTTAAAATTGATTAATTGGAATATAGATTTGATACATGAGTTTCTTCAACATCAAACCACAACAATTAAAGTGGAAAGCTTAAAGAAATTGTAACTCGCCTAGCATATTACATGCACATATACATCTATCCCCCTCAAATCAACCCCATCGACGCATCAATCAACTACTTCCTCTATCTCTATAAATCACCCAATTTTAGACATTATGTGAATGTTGAACTAAAATCTTACCTGGTAAGTAAAGAGGTGTTTGAAATTACTTATCTAAGGTGATTATTGACTTATTCCGTTATGGTAGCGGTAATAAGCACTTTTATTATAAAAAAATACATTAGTTCGTTTAGATAGACAATTCCAAACAAACCCTAAATGATAATATTGAATTTTATTACCAACGATCTACTCAATTGAACATTTAGTAAACGGACCCAATTTTTTTCGTAATATATATATACTCTATAAATTCGCTTTCCATAGTAAAGTTGGAGCATAAATAGAGGCTCACCATTATAAATTCAACCCAATTTGATATTGAAATAAAAAACTAAAACAATTTTCTAAAATTTATTAACTAAGTCATGTAATCTACGGATGTAAATTAGCCGAGCTATTCGAGAGCTACCCGAGCTCGGATCGTTAAAAGCTCAAAGCGAGCCGAGCCTTAACGAGCTCGAGCTCGAACACAAGCCTGAAACAGAGCTCGTTTACTAAGTAAGCCGAGCTCGAACCTCAAAATCGAAGATCGTTTAGGCTCGCGAGCTTAAACGAGCTTCACATATAATATTATGTATTTTATATTTTATTAGTATTATTATTTAACATATATAAAAAATCGACATTCAAAGCACATCCTTAGAATTTGGGATCGTTTAGGCTCGTTGGCTTAAGGCTCGTTTAGGCTCATGAAGGAACCGAGTATTAGCAAGCCGAGCTCGAGCCTCAAAGCACAAGCTCGAACGAGCTCGAGCTCGAGCTTCTATAATCTTAAACGAGTCTGGCTCGATTAGCTTAAAGCTCGACTCGGCTCGGCTCGTTTACATCCCTAATGTAATCTTTTAGTTCAATATAAAATTACTATTAGTGATCCATGTTTTGACACATTAACTACCCCATCTTTATAAATATTGAAGATCCTAACATTATTATTGTTCAAGCTTCCTCTCACTAACAGGTGTTCATCTTAGCAAGCTTTTATTAAAACAAATTTTAAGTTCCTTTATTTAGTTCATTTGAAAAGTTAAGGTTCTTACATTTGATATTATGTAGTATTTTGTTCAAATTAGTATTGTTATTGTTTTCATAATTGTTTCTATGATCTTCTGATTTTCAACCATACCTTTATGGTAGAGATTTAAACTTTTTAAGTTAACATATCAAACCTAAAATTAGCAGTTACAATATTTTTGACCCAAGTAATTAATGTAGATTATTATTGAACTCAAGTGCTTAATATAAACCCTGGTGAAAAATTTCAGTGATCAACAGGTTGTTCTCTATTCATGTTTGTTTCTCATCATTGATGTTTTATTGATCCTCTTTACATGTAAGTTGTAATGTAGGTTATCATGTGCAGAACTTTTCAAAAATAACTATTTGATCAACATATTAGATAAAATGTTGAACGTTTTAAAGATAAACCTGAGACATAAAGAACTTTCTAGCACACGAATTTGACGTTGGTTATTGTTTTATTGATGTTGCACCTGTCATTTGGTTCCCTAACAACTTAGATCTTTTCCAATCCTTTGTATATTGCTTGCATGTTGGTGAGAGTGACTTGATCTAACTTGTTATTATTGCTTAATGGATAGGGGAGCAAAGTGTGAAAGTTCATGTTGTTCATGCTAGCATACATATTCTTTTTTATTAGCGTAAGTTTGTGCAGAATCTCTCTGCAGAGCTAATATCTATTTATGAAAAGTCCTTTTATATGCACCAAAAACTCCATACTATTTTCAATGTTCTAATCTTAATATGAAACAAAAATCTTGTAAATTTTGATTTCGATTTGTTTGGCTACCAAATACAAAATGAACTTGTTCATCAATAAGGTTAGAAGAAAAATGCCTCATTTTGCCACTTTACCTTCTTGCAGATAACAATCTTTGTTATATGCTGATAAAATCACTATACGATTGATATCGAAACAAAGAATTATAGAAGGTTATCTCGTTAGATGATGGGCTTAATTATCGGTATGGGTGGTAATCACTTGAGATCGCGGTTATTTATAAAACTGCGAGTTTCAACCATATTCGTTACGTTAATGAGTATTCACAGTACAAATTACCATGTTTGGGTTTATTACTCACAATATAAATTACCATGTTTGGTTTAATGTTTGAGACATAAACCAGTAAAACACTCATCCCTTGATCAATGACTATCAATAGTCCAAATCATCATATTTAGGTTTTAATCCTTCAATTAGAAAACACAATGGTTCGGATTAAGTAAGTAACCATAGTAAGAATTATGATGTATGGGTTCAACATATGCGGCTGTGAATGGATCTCACGGTTCTCAAAAAATACAACGTTCTCCCATGGATAGTTCCCTTATCAGCATTTGTAATTGTTTTTCTTTTTAGTTATTTGTTGAGAAACCATGCCAATTGTTATATTTGTTGCTAGACTTTAAACTGGTTTTAGCTGAATAAAATTTTCTTATACCTTGTCGTGTATTAAATGCTTCAATTCATTTCATTGAGATTGTACAGTCATTGTTTCTGCTTTTTTTAATATAGGAAAATGCTCAGCTCGTTTATCCGACTTGATCGATATGCCAAAGTTCATTCTTAACCGATCTAGCACAATTTATTTTGGTTTTATAGGGAAATAGAGAAAGCAAAACCAAAGCACCTGCCAAAGAATGATCTACCTAAGGAGAGTTAAGCTTAGGTACAACATATGAATATCCCAAGCTTGGCTTGTTTTCTTTAGCACATACGTACTTATGTATGGTTGATAGTTTAGAACAATCTTCTACATGATAAGTGTGAAAAATGATAAGTACGGGTGATACTTTAGAATAATCTTCTACTTGATAAGTGTGAAAAATGCGCATTCAGCATGTCATTTGAAGTATGGGCATCTGTTACAACATATCCAGAAAGTAGGAACTAGAAACTTAGGATTATCTTTTTCATTAGGCAGCTAGCATTATATTTAACATAACATAACTATAACAGAATAATACAGACATTAGTTCAGAAGAACAATTACTTCCATGTCACCAAACACAACGTCTGCTTGCTTTCACAACTGGAGTTAATATGTGGGTCTGGTTATGGCATCTGATGGGATCAACTTTACATCCTTCTGTTCGGAATCCTGGCTTTATGATTTGAACTAAGCCAAAAGTTATTTGTATCTTTATAAGTATATATTTACTATTTGAATACATGTGTTTTGCTTCCATTTCAATACCAATTTTAATATAATTAAAGTTACTCATATAGTGTGTTTGAACTCCGAGGTGATTGAATGTTTTTGAATTATGTCTGAAATAGCATCTTCAATAATGTGCATTGCATTTTCTAGAAGCTTAGGTTTTTTTCTTTCTGTCATAATTATGTGACCTTAAAGTCAATGTTTTGTGTTGTCTAACAGCATATTAAAGATATTAGCATGCTTTTGTTTTTTTAAATCCTGACAGACAATTGTAAATCATATTAAAGATATTTACTTGGTATTTGGTACTTTAGTTTGTTTTGAGTTTTTAGCCCATTGTTGTCGTACATCATTTGTTATTTCTCACCTAGACCATGATAAGTTTTGATGTTTGTTTGATTGGTTAAGTCTAAGCAGTTAAGGCGGTTGGTAGCGGATATAGCGGTCCTGACCTTTTTTTGGCCAAAAACACTTCTAAAGTCCAACAAACACCTTAAAATTTGGCTTGGTTTTTAGCAGATTTGTGTGTACTAAAATCATTTTTAGTTATCTAACTTTCAACAAATCTATATTGTTAATAAAAAAAGGACCATAGGTTGACTTTCATTGTGTGTAACCAAAATAGGAAAAAAAAATATATGGGTTTTTCACGACCAACTGTTAAGTTCAAGACCCCTAACTCTCTATACACACTTAAATTCTAGACACACTAAATTATATGTTCTCTCTTACATCACTGGTAAAAAAACCCAATATCCAATTAACAATGGAACGACACTTTTCAAGGATAATGGACATCCAGCCTCCAATGAGAAAGTCATGGACAGTCCTTGTCCAGGTTTTAGAACCTGGACATATACAAACAAGCAAAGCCAGAAGCAATTTCAGAAGGCTATTGTTCATAGACTCAGAGGTACACATCAAACTTTCAACACATGTTTGGTAGAAATTTTGTGCTTCTTAAGTTTTTGGGGCTAAAATTCAGTTGCAGATTCAGTAAATAAACATATTTTGGGGTTATTCAATTCTAGGTTTTCTTATACTTAATGGACGATTCAATTTGGATAGTTTTAATCTAAATAAGTTATATTTTTCTAATGGTGGAAGCCATCAATAGTACGCTTCCATTGGTGTTGTTTGCTGGTTTGCAACAGGTAGATTCATAATTTCCTTATTCAGTTAGAAAAATTTCTACCTATTGGATAGATGCATTGTACACTTGTACTATACATCCCAATGAATGAACATACCTTAAATTATCAGTTTTCATATGAATTAGTCCTACTGAACAACATTGATCTGTACATTGTAATATCAGAAAGAGCTCACTTATTTGGACAAACTTTATAAAAGATATTATCATCTTGAATTCTGTAAACCACTTTATAAAAATTATCATCATGTTGAGGTAGCATGGCTAATGTAATGATAACTAGAAATACATTAAATTCATATTTCCCCAAATTATCTCAGTTACTTAATTATCAATAGAACTTCGCACTATCTATTATATTCAGCTGTGAACTTAAAAACTTCCCTCTCTATTTAACAAGACATATTCTGGCAATCATCTTTACACTCTCACACTATCTAAAACAGGGAACAAGGACAACGGCAGTAATATATGCAGCCCACATAAAATTCTTTCTAAAGACCTTCAAGCCTTACAAAAGATACTATATATCAAATGTCGTAGTAACCAAAGCAGACACGCGCTTCCTTGTCAGTCCATACCCGCACTCATGGACATTAAACAACCGAACCCTTGTAGAGGAATGCTGCGAACAGATACCACCTGCTCTCCCGTGCACTTTTCGGTTTACACCTTTTGCGGAACTAGCGAAGCACGTGGAAACAGAATCACTACAGAGTAAGACAATTTACATGAAATTTGTACACCCACACTACTAAACAACACTTTGCATAACTAAACTGTGTAATTTTCATGACTCAGACATCCAGGGAATCGGTGTCAAATGCTTCCCGAGTGAAGAGCACGAACAAACCTCCGGATTAACAGTAAAACAAGATGTCGTCGTTGTCAGTAGAGAGTATGTTAAAACACCTCAACACATATCTC